>CATIWQ010782961.1:0-12583 GCA_949673415.1 Euphorbia schlechtendalii
AGAAAGCGATAATGGAGGAAGAAGACGAGAAGTGAGGAAAAAGGATAGAATCAGGTGCGAGAAGTGAAGGAAAGATGAGCTTTTTACTTTCTTCTTACTTATGATCACACGATCCCAAATTGCTAAACAGACGTGTCATGATCGCCCTTTTCAACATTTTCATAAGAGATAAATGCATCCATCACCCAAAAATTGTCAAAATTGTTATTTATCATTCTAACTAGACCGTTCGTCGGGTGGGTCAGGTCGGGTTCGGACCGGGTTTATCGGGGTTTTTACAGAAAACATTAACCTAAATCCGTATTTTAGAATTTCAGGTTAGAGTTGGGCTCGGGTCATGCTAACAAGGTCATTCCCAAGTTCATGAATATTTTATATGTTATTAATTTTTTTATTAAATTAATAGAAAAAATATAAAAAAAAGTAAAAATATGTTTAAATTTTAAATATAATTGCATTGTTTACTTAAAATCTTTAATATTTAGTAACATTTATTGTAACTAAGTATAAAAATTTAATAAGATATATAAAATCTTAAAATAATAATAAATTTAATGTATAAATATATAATAAATATATAAAATTATTCGTCGGGCCGGGCTCGGGTATTTATATAAAAATCAAGCCCGGCCCATAAATTTTCGGGTTTTGACGGGCTCGGGCTTGAGCCGAGTTTTTTTAAAAAATGTATGTCTAAGCCCGGCCCATGAACAGGTCTAAAAGCAGCTCAACTCATAGCAATGGGCTTCTTCTTAGCCAACCAATATCTCGGCCCATTTAGAGGATATGTGGCCCAATTTAACATCTCATGAGAGTTTCCGAAGCTTTTCCTTTGTTTCTTGGCAGTCGGCGCCAACCAATTCCCGCTTCCATAGTTCCATTGCTTCCCCTTCGGATTCAGCTCACTGCAGTTGCAACACTTGTTCTTCATAAGAATAACTTCAACACTTGATTTCAGTTCTGATTTGATGGAAGGAAGTTTCGCTAAGGAGCTTTACTCAGAAAGCTTGCAGCTTTCACCAGCAGAGCATAATCCACCCCCTTCCGCCACTGGTATGCATACTGATTCTGTTTCAGTTGGTGATGGAACTGATTTGAAGGATGAAGACGGGTTAATTTGGGGTGGTTCCGATGATGAATTCCATAAATCAGCTGATTTGGATAGGGAATGGGAGAGAGTGCGCGATCAGTTTCACACGGTAATGTTTAGGGTTCTGTGATTTTGAGATTCGATTGGTTTGTTATTGTCCTTATTATTTATTTAGTTTCTCTCAGATGGGGTATCGTGAGGGTGTTATAGCAGGGAAAGAAGCTATTTCCCAAGAGGGATTCAATGCCGGTTTCAAAGAATCAGTAGTTGTTGGATATGATTGGGGTATTGTTAGAGGCATGACCAGGTAAATCATTTCTCAAAATTGAAGAATATTATTGCTGTGAATATTTTCACTATTTCTGGTTCTAATTTGCTTGCTTTTGTTCTATGAAGTGTGCTTGCTTGCCTTCCTAACGGATTACAAGAAAAGCTTATTAACACACAAGATAAGAGAAATGAATTTCGGACCTTATATGAATGTGTTGCTTCTCTTTCAACAACAGATGCTCTGAAATTGTTTCATGATGGTTTAATGACCAAGAAATCAGTGAGTTTGAGTGAGGCTGAGGTTGCTTCTGGTGTACAGAATGAATGTTCAAGCTGCACTCTGGGAAATCATGTTGAAAAGCTTCAGTCCCTTCTTCTGGAAACGCCTGCGATTGAGTCTCATTTATCAATGAAGTAATGTGTACAGATTTTAGATTTGTTTTGTTTTACTTTCTGTTTTGAGAAAGTAATATAATGAATTCATGATGCTTTGTTGCTTCTGCTAGGGTCTAGGTTATGAGAGATTTCGAGTAGTGTATATTTTGGTGAGAATTTTCTAGCAGAACAATGTGAAATCGTGGGCATAAGGAATCAAAGATCGGTGGAGTCTAAATTAGATCAATACTTTTCTCAATGTTCTGTAATTTTTTGTTATTGCTATGACTATAATTTTCCCATTGCAAAAGCATTTGTTGTGCAAGGTTGATGGTATTTGTTTGATGGCTTTATTATGACAATATTCAGTTAATTTGCTGCGATGGTTGAACTTTCTAGCTACGATTGCTGTTGATGAATGACATGTATATGATAGAGCAGGAATTGTGCTGATTGAATAGTTATGAAATGAACTTAGATCTTGGTTACCATAGCCATGGAAATGAATGTGTAAACTTAATACCATAATCTAGATATATAATATAGCATTAGACAAATAAAAGCATAATAAATAAACGTTTGGAAGGTGGAACGCCTTCCTGCAACGATGACAACAGACTGCAAGCAGCATTGATACTGCCATTACACATACTATTAAACATTAAAAGCTTGATAGTTTTAATTTCACACTTCAGCTGCTGAGCTTAGGAGAAACCAGAAATTGCATATGTTTGTTTATATTTGAACCTCCATCAGCCACCACACCATCAAGTCTTTGCTTCAACTTATGTTAGAATAGCTGAAGAACCAGTTAGTTGCTCTATGAAATTTCTAGTTGACTCCTATTTTCATGAGCCTTGCTAGTTATTGACCTCCCCGGATCAAACTTATTATTTGATACAATATGTCTGACCTGCTTTCATTTATCAGATAGATAACTGCCTGCAAAAATCAACCATGAATCTTATAATTGATTTGAAATGAGAAAAATGAAATGTGGATAGATCATGTTATACCTCTGAAACAACATTAGCTACATGCTTGAATAGGTCTTGAATGAGAAAAAGCTGGCGTGTTGCTCCTGATGTGACGACTCTCGTATTTGGGTATCGGCAAGACTTTCTCGAAAGCCTCAACGAGCAGTGCTACCTTTTTCTTTCTGGCAGGAGCGAGCTTGGTGACTGCTTGTTGGAGCGCATAATCAATCATCCATTCCTCAGCATTTTTCCTGTCATCCATGTCCTGATGCTTCAGATCAACCTTTTCTGCTTCTGGGTCAGCAACAACTGGAAGGAAATTCGGTTCCCTTGGATTGAATTCCTGCTCTTCCTCCATATTGATGGCTGGTTTCCTGCAATTGATTGTCCATTTCCTGCTGCTGCTGTCTTCTGGTTCGCACCTTGGTTTGCTTCCTCTCTGGTATCTGCTTCCTGATATTGCCCTGCTTTCATTGTCTTCCATGCCATAGTTTTGTTCTGCATCTGACTTGGTTTGCACTTCAACTTCTGAGATCTCAGCTTTACTTTCTGTTCCATCTGAACCAGTTCCAAGGATGTTTGAATTGTTGTTCTCCACAGAATCGTCGGAAGTTGAGATTATAGGTTTGGTGCAGTGTTGGTGGTCTTGTAGTTGGTGAGCAGAAGTCTTGGCCGAATCGATAGCATCGTCAAGCTCTTGAGTTGGAACTTGCTCTTGTTTTTCCACTGGATCTTCAGCTGTACCACTCAGGAGTTCCTCTAGATCAGTTTTATCTTCAGCATTTTCAACTGCGGGATTCATTTCGAACTCATTGCTCTCTTTTTCATTATCTCCATCTACTTCTGCCAAATCACTCTCAGATTCTTCACTCTTCTCTTCAAGAACTTCCCAGTTCTCTTCCATCTCGGAATCGCTTTCATGACACTGCAAGCTACACAAGGCACTTTCTTCACAAAAGAGCTCCAGTAACACATCATCAGCTAGAATCTCCTCCTCAGCACAGCTGCTGTCTCCATCGTTTGATCTAATCTCAGGTTCATCACCAAGCTGCTTCATTCCTTCTGATTGATACTCATCATTAATACACAATTTGTATTCTTTGTCACTTATCTCTGAGTTAGAAAACTGCGCTTCCTCCCATTCCATATCAGAAACATTTTCACCTTCATTTTCACTCTCATTGTTGCAGCTTCCAAATCTTTCCTCTCCGGCCAAGGAGCTTAGGAAGCCATTGACACAATTCTCCTCCAAATCAATCTCAGATTGTGGTGATGCATCAGACAGATTCTCCAAAACTTGGTCCTTGTTTTGGTCTTCAGCTCCATCAGCAATGTTTTTTGCATAGATTTGGACGAAGAAATCCATTCCCACTTCAGTACTAATCTCCTCTGTTTCATTACCAGAAGGCTTAACTCTCCGCGGGGATGACGAAGCCTGCAATTTGAAGCTCTTCTGGGTTTTCATAGAACGCCTTTTGGCCTTCAGAAAACACTTCAAAGGAGGCGAAGGAACATGATGATGGCCATTAAGAGAGCAATAAGTATAAGGGCAAACCTTCTCCACTGAAGTTCCTTCAGATTCAGTTCCCCCTGGATTTAGCATCAAATAAGCCGGAAATTTTGAGTCTTTGAGCGTTGAAGAACAGGTAGCCTTTTGGACATCAACATCAGTATCAGCACACAAAGCAGCCCTTGCGCTCTTCTTTGCCACGCTCCTCACCGGCTTAAAACTGGGAGATTTTGTCAATGTCCTCACCATTTTCAAGCTAGATGACTTAGTCAAACTTTTATTTGGTTTCTTGCAAAGATCAGAGCTTTTCCTCAAACGCTCTTTCCTTGCCTCTGAACTGGTAGTGCCCTTCATGTAATTTGGCGACCCATCACCGGATTTCACCATAGCTTGCTTCTGCGGGGTTACTAGAGTCGCCGGCGGCGACCTTACATGTTGAGACATGGTGGGGGGTGAATTGAAGCTCTCAAAGTCAGAAATCTTGATTGATTTGGATCTTTTCATCTTCTTCTTCTTCATGTCTGATCCTCTCATCTTTCCATCTTGATGCTGAAAAGAAGCTGGTTTGAGGTTTGATAATAGCTTCTCTGATTTAAGAAGATGATCAGCTTGGAGGCCAAGCTTATTGGGTACCTTTCTTTGTACCATCTTCGAAGAAAAATCAGAGAAACATAGATGGTTAAGAAAAGGAGGATTGATTTCTTAGCTATGGAAGAAAAGAGGTAACGAAAACAACAGGAGGAAGAAATGGAAATGCTTGGAATGACAAATAAACTATATGGGAATGGGATTCCTTTATTTTTATTTTATTAATATATTTTCAGTGGGCAGCTTTAACTATAATCTATAATTAACAATTTCATGGATTTTGTTCGGCTTATCGGCAAATAATTTGAATTATGACTTAGTTAGGGATTGAATTGGGTCCATGACTGTAAGCATTTTATGAATTGAATGTTGCTTATGTTATGGGTAACTAGACTATTCCAAGTGGCATTATTGGACAGGAAGAGTTTTGATATGTAATTAGATTACCTGTATCTCTATCTTTACATTAAGATGGCAATGAAATAAATAAATCAGAAGTAAAAATTTGTAAGGGATGGTGACAGCATTGTTTGAATGAGATATGTATAGTTGATAGTTGTTACATTATTGACAAACAAGAAAGAGGAGAAAATAAAGTTCAAATTTTGAAAATGGAACGTTACAAAATAATTTTAACTTCTTACACTGCCACATAATAAAAAAATTAACTATATTAGCATATAAATTATTTTCAACATTTAAATCACAAGAATCTCTTATTCAATATATAAATGTATACAATAATTTATTATTTGATGTTGTTGATGATTTTTTTTACTATTAATAATGAATAGTTAGGATGCGACTGTTCGTTATATATTGTAATTATAGAGATTAAAATATTTATTTGAACTATAAAAAAAACTAAGAAATCCCTATCCAGTTAGTTACATAAAATAAGTGATCGGTCAAGCAAAGTAGGTTATTAATTTTATATAGGCTTATTCTACATTTTATACTATAGAAAAATTAAAATAAAGTTTATAGGTCACGTTTAATTGAAAAATATATTCACACCAAAACCAATAATTAGAGATGACAAGTACAAATAATAAATATAATGGATAGGCATACTAATTTGTGATTAAATAGTAGATAAACCTTACCTAGCATGTCTGTTTGAGTTTAATCGAATCTCAAACTTTTGAATCAAAAAATTATGATAAATTCGAACTTGGAACTTGGCATAAACAATTATTGGTCTAGTAAAAAGATAAATTATAAATTTTACTTGTATAATTACAAAAAAAAATTTTTTTAATTGATCATTATGAAAATTAAATGAGATTATTTGATAACATACAATAACACAAAATATAAAATGATCACTTGAAATGTGATATTGACATGTAATATTAGTAATGCACCATCAATTAATGTTGATAGTTGGTTATAATATATAGGCTTAATACATGTTCAGCTACCTGAACTTATCCCAAAAAATTTACCGCCTTCCTGAATTTTCAAAATGACCCCGTAGTTCCCTCAACTTTAAAAAATTGCACCACTTTGCTCCCTCGGTACCACGTGTAAACTTCTAATTGGAGGGAAAAAATTAGAAAAATTGCATCTTTGAAAAATCAAACCAACTAGAAGATGACACGTGGCATGGAGGAAGCAAAGTGATGCATTTTTTGAAAGTTGAGAGAGCTACAGGATCATTTTTTAAAAATTGAGGAAGCTACAAAATTATTTTAAAAATTCAGGAGGTATCAAATTTTTTAAAACAAGTTTAGGTGAGCTTAAAATTTGTAGATAAAACTAGAATTAACCCGTTATTTAATTGAGTCAGACCAATTAATATATTGGATGGGTTAGTGCAAATCCAGTGTAAAAAAAGGCGTGGACGGCTACAAATAGTTGAAGAGGTGGGAGAAAAATAAAAGGGGGGCGGTGGGGCCGTTTAAAATGAGGTCGGCGTGAAAGGGCAGGCTGAGGGGTCCACTTATGGCCCTAATGGTCTTTTCAGCCTTTTAAACCAAACCAGACGCTCCTCTTCTAGTCTTCTCCGTGTATGACATGCCCATAATACCGATATTATTATAATAAGATGCCCGGTCTAACCGTGCATCAGTTTTGTTTGAGAAAATATTTAAAATATTGACATTTTTATAAGGTGAAACTAATTAGACGGTAGCCTATAACATTCATTTGTACTTTTTTCATTAAATTTGGATGTTAACAGAAATAAATGAAAGCTTAAAGGGATAGTAAATAGTTTGAAGATGTTTTTTTTGGTAAAAGTTCAGGAGGATTTTAGTAAACTATGTCAATTGATCACATCAGTTGCCCTTTAAATATAAAACAGTATATGTACACACATTCTAGTATTTGATTAGAAATATAGATTTAGTGTCATTAATCTCTTAACTTGGATAAACTGAAATACCCAATCATTTTTAACAAATAAAAGTCGTTATATAAACAATCAAAGGCGAACGTGCCTTTTACCAAGGAGTAAAAACTGAAATATTGTAAATTAATAAAACTATAAACTTTTAACATAGTTTGGTTTGTGAAATTCAGCATTTAAATTTCTAAAAAAAAATTCTTATTCTATTTCATCAAGTACAGAGTATGATTTAGGAGGTTCAGAGCCAGATGCTGCAATGTTCGTCAAAGAAATAGTGTTTTATTTTGTTACAACGTTTGAGAAATAGTATAATATCTGCTTCAGTAAACTTTTATTTTAAGCCACCACCCCATGCTTTCCTTTGAAATTGGTATTTTTATTTTATTATTCTTCGACAGGAATTTCCGTTTTTATTAGACATAATTATCTCATTTTTTATATACTATATGCTTTTCTCCTTTACAAGAGTAATTGCCATGTTAACAAAACAAAAGGATATGGAAACATGAGTTGGATTGAATATAATATATTCTTCCATTACCTTATCCAAATTTTTATTGTGCAAGATTACTGAATTTCAACTCCACAGTATCTAGAAAAGCTGGGTTTCAATTTTTTTGTTCAGAGTGTCACGTTTATCTTTTCAAACATTTGCCTTTCAAGTATACATATGCAAAATAACATATTCAAAAGCCAATTACAATTAAAAAAACCTAGTTGGTCCTAATTTTTTTTTAAGAGAGTTGTTCCTCCTTAGTTTGTAAGTTTGCTACGATATAATTCAATCCTGGTAGTTATAGATACTTGTTAATCTTTCACAGTAAACACATTAATCTATCTTTGTTCAGCAAGATCGTGTCAGATCTGCAATTTTTGTTGATGATATGGCGTAAGTGAGTATACTCATGGTTGTTGATATTCGAAATCGTTAGTTGGAGGTTAGGAAAATATATGTTACAACATTTATGTTTTTTCAAGATAAATCTTACCCATTGGCACGTTTGTATTGCAGCGAAAACAAGTTCGGTGTATTTTTCTTTTGTGGTGTGTTAATGTTCGGTGTTTTATAACTCCGGTAACTTATTTTAGTATTTTTAGACTAGTCTGTTTAACCAGTATGGGAATCATGTTGCACGGTTGTTATTTAAGAGTTGTTTCTTTGACATGTAGGAGAATTTTTCATGTTTGTCCACCTTTAATTAAAGATGTAATTGCATCCGATCGAATTTAATAAATTATATTATTTGGTAAAAAAAATTTACCTTTCAAGTTAACTATACAACAAAAAGAACATTCATGTGCACTAGTTTTTATTATAGATATAATATCATTCACTGTATTTATTATATATTTTTCTTAGTTCTTTTAAAAGGGCTGAGACTATTGAGATTTATTTGCGTAAATTTTTTAAGGGAAAATATGAGGGTTTTTTTGTCAACTTTGTACAATGGGATCGACAACACATAATTATTTAGTACTCCGGCAATTTTGTTTATTTTATTTTATGTTATTAGAACTTCAACTAATGTCATAAATTTTAAAATTCGTTCCCCACTAAAGTTAACTAAAAAGTCAAAATAATAGGTAAGATGAATTTGTATACTTTAAAGAAAAAAAGAGGTGACTAAAAAATTCAAACTCCATTGAATTATTAGCTTCACTTGGTCTATGTGGGTCAATATAAATATCGAAAATGAATTTTGTATTATTTCACAAATTAAAATCAGGCATCCAAATTCCTAGCTATGAACTAAAATATGAATAGATAAAAATTGCAAGACAGGAATAAGTAGATTGTGAAATTTGTTGCAAAAAGAGGAGAAAATTGCCAGACAAATAATGAAAACTGTAATTTGTATATTCTTGAATATATAAAAGCCATATATACATGCATTACTAGGGTTGTAAGGTAGTAATTTGGACAATGTAGTGTGGCATGTACATTAGTTGACCAGGCCGGTTCTGATAAATTGAGGACCCTTGGCAATTGGTAAAAAATTGCGTTTTAAAATTAACTATTTTGTTGATACTAAGATTCAATCTCATAAACTCTTATATCCATAACAAGTTTCTTACCAATTCATCTACCATTAATTATTGTTTAATTTTATCTTTTTAACATTAACTACTAAAATTATTAAAAAAAAATTATATTTTGAGCTCCTTTCGACATGGCCCTGGGCGGTGACACTTGTTGCCCACCCCCGGACCGGCCTGAGTGGACCACTTAACACATGTTTCATTTCAAAAGACATAAATATGTCTGTTGAAACTAAATAGACACTTGTCCTTCAAAAACTGAAAGTAAGTCCAAAATTACACTCAACTGGAACGATAACGATTGCAACATATGTAATGGATATATAACATTAACATATATTTGTATTAGAAACATGGGATGTGTTTTTGTTTCAGTTTAAGTAATGGGTCAAGCTCACATGAAGATTGTAACAAAATCTTCCATAATTAGTCCCATCTTATCTTGTTCCTGCCTAGCTAGCTAACTTCATTATTTATATATGTCCAAAACTTCCATTATTAATTGCTATCGGTCATCATGCATGAACTGAAAATTATTGAATCAAGTTAATTCTTACAATGTGGTTATGATGTGTAATTTTACATTGTAAGCAAATGAGATTAAAGATATGTAAGTGACATTGTGTTGGAAATTATATACTGGACATACGTTTTAGATAAAACAGTTGATTCAATTCAACGTACGGGATCACTTTTACAGCTTGATCCAACCGCTCGAATCAAAGCATATAAACTCTAGTATTAGAGCAAAAGAACTGGTTAGTAGCCAACAAGTCTTAATTGGCCTTGTACTAGAACACTTTGGGAGGTTAAATCATGCATAACGATGAAGATGTACTATACAAAATTGATTGGTTTAGCTTAATAATTATTTGATCTAAATATCTACATATTTCCACGTTGAGATTAAGGGTATCTATCTCTGGATGTTTCAAATTCGAATCACATGTGAATGTGAATTTTTTCTCTTTGATATAAGCGCAATGATGCGATTTTTCAGAAATATATTTTTATAAACAAAAAACAAGAACATGTAAAGACATAAGTTACATATAAATGTTATGAACATCAATACAAATCAATATACATGTTACACACAAATGACATAGTTACAACATTTTTACTATTATTGTTATTATTATTATAATATAGGAGAACAAATGTGAGTTATTACTACAAAACAATTTTTTGAGAAATTTATGTAAGTGTGTTTTCAGAAAAATCCCTACTTAACAGAATGTAATTCGAATATGAGACCTACGGTGATTATAAATTCAATTTAACCACTAAACTAATACATTAATCACAATAATGTAATTAAACAACTATTATTTTATTTAATTTTAAATAAAATCGCTCTTATGAAATTCACTAATGCATAAGGGCGGTCATGATTATTCCACATATGATATAATTTTTATTGTTTCAATATCTTAAGTAGGGCTTTATTTTGTGTAGCTCTTGTTATTAGTTGTTGAGGAACAATATTTGATTTCATGATAGTCAAAAATAATAATTACAAAGCACACCTAACCAGCATTTAAAAAAAAGTTTAAAATATTTTTTTAATGTGTTCTCAGACACATTTCAAATGATTTTGAAAATCGAAAAAGGATAAAAAAAACTGAAAATGAGTTGAGTAAAGGTAATTGAACTTGTAGCCATGATATCACTTCCACACATGTGTAAAAGTGGGAGTGCAGTAAATAATGTTTAATGATGATTTGATATTGATTTTGCAACTAATAATAAGATTTAATTATACATTATGATAAGAAATTGCAAAGCAACTTTAATTGATAAAGAAAAAAGAAAAGAAAAGTATGCTTTAAAAGTGGATCACATATTTGAGAAGGAGAGGGATTTTCTGTTTGAGATGTTTTTTTTATTTATATCTGTTTTGGTGGCCAACCATGTTATTTCTTTACCACTTTAAAGGGAGAATTTACAAATACCGTTTTTTTTTTTAAATAATATTGTGTCCCATTCAAGTCAAAATCAAATAAAGGAAAAAAATTAAAGAAAGAGTGCATATATTGTTGAGCATATGATAATTGTAGAAACGTTGGCATTAGGTTTTCTCTTGACTCAATGATATATGCATACAAAATCTTACTAGTTATAATTCAGTTAGAAATATAATTGCAACTAACATCCGAATAAAATATTAGGAAATATTTGTTTATTTGAAACATTACATGTTGTTTATGTTCTTTGGATTAGAATTCAATTCAATTTAGCTCTATTTTGTCTAAAAAAAACTCATAAAATATTTTTTAATGTTGTTTGTGTGAAATGGCTAAAGAGATTATGCCTTTGCTAGGCTAGGCATTGTAATATACAATTTGCAGGCCGGCTACAATAATTAGTTAAAAAAGTTTAATCACCGACCTTTTTGTTTATGTTTAGTTGAGTTTTCAAGAAATCAATTAAACTTTTTCAATTTTTACACATTATATAGTTTCTCATCGTAATAATTCCTCCCGTACACACTATAATTAATAAATAATAATTATACAAAACATATTATTAAGGATTAAAAGGTGGGGATTTTATGGATAAACCGCAATTCATGGAAATAATTTAGGTATACTTTTCATTCTTTTCTTTTTTACTTTATTCTTTATTTTAGCTTTTTCTTTTACGTGATTCTGATATTTCTCTTTTTGCTTCTCTCTTATGTCTAATCCTTAACGAGTAGCAAAACCCCATCTTCATCTTCTGTTTTGATTTTTCCTCTGCTCTGCCTCCTCCTCTTCTTCGTCGCTGCATCTCAACTCTGCTTATCATCTCGCTCTCTAGTCACTGATATTCAGATCTCGAAGCTTCCCTAAACTTCTCTTCATCATCGATCTGTCAATCTCGAGGTTTCTCCGTTTCCGATCTACCGATTCAAGGCTTCTCCGTCATCGATCTGCCAATTTCAAGGCTTCTCCTTCCGCAAAATTAAAGCCGCCTAAAATCGCTGCGATTCCCGGTGCCTCAGCATTATAATGGTAGAATGTTAGCTTCTGATTTGTTTTTTCCAGGTTATCATCTGATTTCTTCCTTTCCTAGACAATGAAGCACCATATGGCAAACTTATAAGAGAGAATTGAGTTGTTGAAATGTGAATTAGTAGGTATCATAGTTATTTTTCGTAAAATTGACACACTGAGAAATTTTAAGACTTTTGTTACAATTTTGCTTTGAATTTTTATATCTGGAATTACTATTATCAGCAAGATTTTCTAAAATAGAGCATATGGAAAATGGAAACTGCATCATTGCTATTTTTTCATGTGCCTCTCAATTGCATTGTTATTTATATATTTCTTTTATCCTTCTATCAGTTGATGATATTGCCCAAGTGTTTGGTTGGTTTTATTTAATTCTAATTC
>CATIWQ010782970.1:0-25588 GCA_949673415.1 Euphorbia schlechtendalii
TAGGGACACACACAAGACGAATACACCATGAGGGACGCTGCCCCCCAACCCCTCTAAACCCCCACCCCACATAATCTTTGATCCCCATAAAATGTACAGAATCTTTGATCTCAAAGTGAGATAAAAAAAAAAGTGTCAGTTACACGACAATAACAAATTTGGAAAGTTAAAAATATTTGAAGCAACACAACGTAAACTCCACCTCCTACACTTGAAGACAAAACCAACAAAGATAGATGCATGCTTCAAGATGAACGTCTGTGCTTAAAGTACCTTCAAGAACGATTTTATTCATCCACCTCCACAGTGACCATGCAATGAAAAATCAAAAGGAAGTGCCAAAATCTCGACACGTGCCCGATGAGAAATGGTTTTGCCATACTTCCAAGAACTCGATACCCGACAACGTCATGGTCACACAAATACCAACAACCTGAAAGCTGGCTCCAAAACACGATAACTTCACGGACAATGAAATGATGCTTTATCAGTCGTCTCAATTTCATCGCAAAACGAGCAAATTCCATCCGATACAGCTTGGCAGCTACGTCTAAATAAAAACATCCTCGTTGGTAGCCATTTATGAAAAATTAACCACCCAATAAACTGCACTTTAGGTAATAAACAAGCTTTCCAAAAGAACATAAAGTCCACATTAGGCATAGTCCACTGTGGAGACCGATAGAACCCAATACAAAAGGATGATGTCGAGTATGATTTATGCTCACCAATATCCCACAAGAAACGATCCGCAACTTGCAAAGGACAATTTTTGTGGTTGTCCCCCCATAAGGGAACCCACCACATCAAAGAATAAAAAAGGGCAGCTACAATAAATCCAATTTCAAAGCTGACTACACCTTTCCTGACTCGATAACCTCAAATTCCTTTTCCAAAACGGTCTAAAAAACGCACATGTCCCAAATAGAAAATTGCATCTCAGTTGCACCGAACAACTTTTACGATTACGAATATTATAAAGATCAGAGAACAATGATGATTAAGTTTGATTCGAAATCCAATTATCATGCCAAAAGGAACCAAAAACCCCATTCCCCACCTCAATCCGAGCGTGAGTCAATAAATAATTATATTTCTTGAGATCATATTTTATCAAATTTGAAAATCTCTCATATTTTTCACCTGCTATCATTCCACTTTTCTCATTCATAAAATTCAAATTTCGTCTTTGAAACCACATTGTTGGTATATGGAAACCAAAAAATTTAAACGTACAAAATGAGACAATGACTTCTTGACGAGGTTATGTTTCGGTAGATGGTGCATAAAAAGTAAATTTTTTTATTTTATTTTAGAATTTTTATTTATTTTCGTTTTTAAAATAATCCGTAACGTTAACTAATTATTTAATTATCCTTTAGCCATGTATTTTTTTAAATTATTTATGTATTTATTTCTATTTATATTAAATATATAATTATTTATTTAATTTAATGCAAAATATAATTTAATGTTTTTAGTCGTAAGGAAATTTTTGTAATCTTAAGATGCAAATATGATATTAGTGTTGTTTTTTTGTCATAAGGACATTTTAGTCATCCTAGGGAGCGTGAAGTGAAAAAATAAGGGGTAACAAATAATGATCCATATAAAATAAAGATAGTTTGTGGTTTTATAGCATTAAAAAAATCAAACTACCACTTGATTGATTTGGAAGAGGAACTCAACTTCTTAAATATCTATCAATGTTCGAATTTTGAGATTGTGTATGAAGTAAACTGTGTTGGAAGGGTAACCGCCTTATCAAGGCCTCTACAAATACACAAGCATGCAATAGTCAGACAATGGTTGAAATATTGATCGCGAAAGCAGAAAAAGAAAAAATAGATAAATCGAATTCACCTTCAACCTCCTCAATGGTAGATTGGCAGCCATGTAAATGCTAAATCTCGCCGAATAACCCCATATGAGGTTTTTTTGGCCACTAGGTGGGCGACAACCTTTGCAAGCTGCCCCAACACTACCACTACTTCAAATGAAAGGACTCACCCAAAGAACCACTCATTGCATCTATGATTACAGGTAACTCAATGCGGTAAAATAACTATTGTATTTATTCTTTACCATTTTACTTGCTGCACAAATCAACAAGTGCAATCATGATTCTAAATTTTCTCTTGAAAATTTTCAAAAGGGGAAAAGAAAATGTAATAACAGGTTTAAGGAAAAAACTTCAATTTTTGCAAGTGGGTATAATTATTTGGGTAAACTTAAAAAACATGTCTTGTGGTTTGATTATTTTGTAAAAGGATTCTTATGAATTTTTTTGCCAAAAGGTACTCGTAATTTCAAAAGTTAGCAAAAAAAGAAAAAATATATATTTTTAGAAAAATAATAATGTTACAGTATATGTTTTAATCAATTCAACATTCCTAATATAATTTAATCATATTATTCAAGATTTATAAATCAAAATTTAATTAATTTCCGGAAATTTTTCAATTTATTATGATTTTGTAAAAGTTTCATCACATTTTTTTAAATAAATATTTGTGCTTGTTGAAAAATTGAAAATTTATTAATAAATGTATTTGTATTAACTAAGCTGCAAAATTTCAATTAATTACCTCTTTCAATGATGTAATTAAATATTGAAAATCTTATTTTTTTTCTAACTTTTGAATCACAAACACTATTTTGCAAAAATAAAATTTTACAAGAACCTTCTAACAAAAAAACCAAAAACTATTTTACTTTTAAGCGTGTTCTTGCATTTGCTTTGGATGATTATACTAGAAATCAAATAGTATTAGAGGAACCAAAAATTCAGTTCAGAGTTTTCATAAGAAAAGGATGGATGAGATGAAAATAGTGAGAAAAAATGATACATCGTAAAATTTCGATAAATTTACAGTGAAAAATAATTTTGACCACTGTAAAGTTTATCTCAAACTTAAAAATCTACGTACCATATTAATGAATACAAAGTTCTACTTTTAAGCCTTGATAATCTCATAATTGTATAATTCAACGAGAATAGTGTTTGATAAAACGATAGTGCAACTTTATCCAATATACCTTCATCTTAATATATGTACCAAAAACTTACAAGGACAAGTACTCTAAAAAAGGAGTATATATACCATGAACTTTTCTGCTGGTTCATTAAATTGGCACTCCTTCAGAGTTCATAACATAAGTTAATTCCGAACCAAAACGCTAAACATAACTTGCAACTGTTACAAAAAAAAGTGGTCTCTCAATGCCTTACCAGTGCTGTCATAACAAAATGGCCACATACATGTACAAAAATGGAAGTCCCAACAATACAATACCTCTGCAACATTTCTAGATTCTGCAAGTTGTTTGAACCTTGTCAAATATTGGATTCTCTGCTAAATCTTTTGCAGAAGGCCGCTGGACTGGATCCGGATCTATCATTGCCTGAACATATATATACAAATCATCAACTTTAGAAAGCACAAGGAAAATTGATATACTTGATGCAAGTTTAGCAGCTAAAATGACAGGTTTATCTAAAATAATCTCAGTAATATGGTGCAAGCCTATAATAGCATACAAGTGATAAACAATGCTTAAGCACTATGTAAGAAATTAAATCAAACTTGAGCAAAGTCATCAAAACCAATGCTCTATTACTGATAACTTAAAATTCAGAGTTGTATACAAGAGCCAATTTTTGCCTTTATCCTACGTCCTTAGGCGTTGCGCTCAGTTTGAAGAAATGAAGAGAAAATTTACTAGAGTTTATATCTGGTGCTAAAATTGATGTAGAAAAGGCCAAATCATATAGCAAGTAAAGCCAAAAATTAATAGTACCTTCAATAAGTTCTGAAATTGCAGTGAATGGCCAGGAAGAAGTGGCAATTTTCCCTCCCTAAGATTAAAGAATTGGGATCCTGACTTTGGCAGAGGTGATCCTCTAACAAGTTCATAAATAGCAGCTCCCAAAGAGAAAATGTCTACTTTGTCAAGATGACTGTACATCTCATTTAAGATCTCTTGAGGCATATAACGTGCATCACCCTCTTCAATTGGTAAACTTTGATTGAGGAGTGTTGCACATCCAAAGTCACCCAGCTTATAAATTCCATTTTTGACATATATATTATCAGGTTTCACATCTAGATGAGCAATTCCTCGTTCATGGATAAACTGCAATGCCTTTGCAATCTGCAAAAAGTTTAAAATCAAGACTTTTGTATCTCACAATAAAATGAATTTCTAGAAGAAGCAATTTGAAATTAGTTTCTACATGGTAAGTGATGAGTAGCAGGAAAAATGTTTCGATTCTGACCACCATACATATTTGGGTTTTCTTAGTTATAGTTAGAAAAGAGAAACACAGTCACCAAGCAGAAAACTAACAATTCATTCAGCTAAGATAATGAAATACCAACAACGCAGTGGTTGAACGGAACATCTCTCCGCTACTGTTTCTGGTGAAGACGTGAAGTGCTTTACAACTAAGGAAAAGGCTTCCCAGAAAAAATGCTGAACAAAACCATTTGCTTTAATCATACTTGCAACTTAAGTGTGAAAAAGTCGTATCCTAAACTCAAACATAACAACAAAATAGAATTTGTGAAGTCTTTAAGAATAGATGATCTTCTCAAATATAAAATTAGAATACGTACAATTTAAATATTACCCGAGAAGATATTGAATTGATATAAAACATTAGAGTCTCGACTTTAACAAGATATAGCATTGGAATAGAAAATCCTCTTACTTTCATTGTATCATCATAGAAAAAGCTAGTTGCTACTGCAGACATTCTGTATAATGATTATGTATTTGATTTTATGAAAGCACCAAGTAAATAGTCAACCTGATGAAGTACTTCCAACACTTCACCCTCAGTCAATCCTTTGGAAAACTTTTTGGTGGATAAGCTGCAATCACACAGCTCCATTTGAATATAGAGTTGCTCACTCTCGAACCAAGAAGAGTAATATCCAACAATGTTCTCGTGACATCCTACAAAGACAGCTTGGTTAAGAAAAGGCTTCTAAGGTCAGGAGAGAGAAGCAGAACAAGGAAAACTTAGACAAACCTAATGCTGCAAGAGCTTGAACCTCCATCAAGGCTTTCTTCCTGGAAAAAACAATGAATATTTCTCTGAATTAATTTATGGAACAAACAAATATGTAGGTACCATAAGAGGCCTAGAGAAAAACTACCTTTCTACATCTTGATGCAACTTCCTTGCGCTTTGCTTTACAGCATACAAACACCCATCAATTCTCTTCAAGACCTTGAACACACAGCTGAAATTTCCACTACCAATTTGCTAGAAAGGACAGAAAATTGAAACAAATTGATCAAAACATCTTGAAAGATGAAACGTTGAGTATTTGATGCAGAATGAAACAAATACACGGAAATAACTTCATCCATTTCCATATATTTGTTTTGTTCTGCATCAGTATTCCTCAGATGTACCTGAATCTCCTGAAAATCTGCATGGTAACGCGAAAGGCCATCTCCACCAACATTTGCAGCGAAAAATCCTATATATTGAAGCTATTGTTTATCAAAGAATCTCAAAAAACTTCCTGATGCAGCAAATTTAATTCGAAATAAAAAAGAATAGAATAAAAAGGCTTCGATTTATCTTTTACCCCTAGCTGCTTGTGGAATTGTCAGTAATGTACCTGAACATTTTGATCTTCTACTACCAAACGGATCTATATCCTCTTCTGAAGCATCCATTAAATATGGGTTCTTGATGCAAGGAGGGGGCATAACCCGACAGCGCAAGGCTATAGCAGACCGTGATACATAATTTTGGCATTTCTCAGTTTCATTTACTGCTGTTTTCGCATTTTTTATTTCTTCTGTACTGGGAGCATTTCGTTCCAGCTCCTCGGAATCTTGCGGGTCAAAAAAGCCAGGGCTGAGAGGATTGACACTAACTGCAATCATAATGAACTTTCAAAATAAATAAATTGATATAACTTGATAAAATTTGACAAAACATATACAAATTGAACTGAAGGTATCCAAATTTTGTAGTGATAATAGCTTATAAAGTATAAGGAAGAAAAGTAAGTTGGTATCAGCCACTAATCTTACCTCGTCGGAGCTTTTTGGTTTTTACAGTGTTCAATTTTTCTGGTGATTCAGGGCATGATATAATTTCCTGAAAATATCAAACCAAATAATGAATTCAGTTACTAACACTTAGCATGCACCAAACTTTCTGCGTTCACTCATAGAATAGACTCACCTTGTTGCAATCAAAGCTGTGCAGTGGATTCTGATCCACAGGCGTAATGTAATCTGGAGTGCTACATTCACAATTACACAACAAAAGAAAATTAGGTCATATTTCAAATATGAAGGCATCAAACCTTCCATGTCGTAGAAATTGTATTGAAAAGAAAGTTAATTCAGGAATGCAAATATGGTTATTCATTCTTTGCACAATTAAAAGAAGCAACTTTCCTCGCACCAGCCAATGTAAGACATAAACGCGCTAATGTACATAATCTTCAGCAATGCAAAACCTTATATAATATGATGATTTGGTCAATTCAACAGCTTCAATCCTAAATGAGTTCTGGGCTTTAGTTTCCAACAACTATTTATCCCCAATTAACATGTCAATTCGAATATCAGTTATTCTAAATTTCTCTCTACCTATCATTTGGCCCAATTAAATCAGCTTCTCAAACAGAATCAACTAGTTCTAACAATTTTTTTCATCGAACAGCCATAGCCACGATCAAAATGGATAAAGGAAAAAAATTAGAGCAAACACACACGCAAACAGGTAATGATAGACAAAGTAAAAACAAACTAACCAGAAAAAATCCTGACTGAGGATGAAATCTTGCTCATCAAGATCAATGTCAGCAGCAGCAGTACTAGGGTTTCCCGATGAGGAGAGGAACTGTTTATCGGACGATTCAGAATCCAAAAGACTAGAGAAAAGAGAAGACCGATTGGAGATGGAGGTGGAAGAAGAAGATTGGTACTGTAGAGGAAACGCAGCGACTTGCCCTAATTGAACTTGCATCTGCCTGGCTAATGTGCCCTTCAATTTTTTACTCTTTCTCCTCTGCAGATTGCTTCTGGTCAGGGTTTTCCTCTTCATGAATATGCTCCGCTCACCTTCACTCCCACTTTCTCTCTCTCGTCTCTATATCTCTCTGCAACTCTCCCTGTCTTCTCTGTATTAAAAAAAGCTTCTTTTTTTATAAGGGAAAATCTTTTGGCAATTCAAAATTACGCGGGTCGGCAATTATCATCGGCTTTAAGGCCTACGGTGAGCCCCTATATCTTGACCGTATAAGGGACTGAGTTGACTAACTAGTGATGCAGAAATCAGTGCTCTAAGGTGTGATGGTCCGTATAAAGATATGTTGTATCGGTGGACTGCGTAGTACGTAAGCTTTCCTTCTTTCTAAAGTTGGGAGATGTAACAGCACGCTTTTTTATGATTAGGCCGTACTCATAGTTGGATATGGGCCTTAGCCCGAGCGGCCCAATTGTGAACAGACGTATGAATTGGAGGTTCCATATAACGCTTGGCTCAAGGCGCACTGTTGCTTATAGATAATTTGGAAAGAATCAATAAATTTGGTTGCAAATTTGACTCCTACCATGAATGTGGTCAAAGTTGAGTTTGAATATTTTTTTTATTTAAATTTGCTAGCCATTAAAGAAATGAATCCCTTACAACTTCGGTCTTAAGTCTTAACCATTGAATTAAGATATAATTCTCGAGTTTTAATAAAATTTGTAGGGAATATATTAAAATAAAAATGTCTATCTATTTTAATTATCATAGAAAGTAAAATTAAAATAAACAAGTTTTTTTTACAGTGACTTTTGTCTTTGACAAGATTTCATTACTTTAACTAAAATTCAAATTGGATTATACAAATATTTAAGGTCTGCTTAGTTGTAAAAAACTATTTTCATTTTCATTTCTATTTTTTTTTTTCGTTTTCCAGACTTTCCGATTTTCAGTTTCTGTTAGAAACTTACATATTGAAAACATGTTTTCTTTTA
Organism: Euphorbia schlechtendalii; assembly: GCA_949673415.1. NCBI lineage: Eukaryota > Viridiplantae > Streptophyta > Magnoliopsida > Malpighiales > Euphorbiaceae > Euphorbia > Euphorbia schlechtendalii. The sequence continues at coordinate 8,005 of CATIWQ010782970.1, forward strand.
CTAATTTTTCATTTTCCATTTTTCACAGTAATAATAATTAATAATATTAAATTTTAATGCATGAAACCAACCAAATTAAATAAAAAAATATATATATAAAACTGCATATTTCAATTATGAAAAGTTTTAAAAAATTAATAAACAAAAAATTCTAATATTGTGACAAAATATTAGTATACTATATTTTAGCATTAGAGTGTGTTTATATATAAATGTTATTTGTGATTAAGATGATATACTTTGGTTTGGTGAAGTAAAAGGTCAAATCCAAGTTAAAATCTTCTTATATATTTTAAAAAATAATTTTAAAAATATATAAGTTTTGAAAAACACCTACTAACTACAACAAACGGTTGTTTTTAATTAAAAAATACTTATCTGTTTAATAACATCAACCTCCTTCGTAATTTTTCTATTTGGAAAACACCTTTTTATGATTTTCCAAATCCTTTATTAAAAATTTGTATAACCAAACACTAAATTCCATTTTTCACTTTTCTCTGAATTTTTTTCTGGAAAATAGGACTTATTTTCCACAAATAAACAGCCCCTTAGTGTTTTATGACAGTTATTTCCTTCGAATTTGCTGATGATTTGACTAACTGAATTTCCGTGTATTTTTTTATGGTTATTATTTATCTGCATTCTCTGCTGGCAAAAATTCAGTATATGCCATCAAAAATTTAGTAGCACATCTTATGACGAATTAGCCGTAGTAATCCTAAAATATAAATAACAATACTTGGTTTGAAGGGAGCTAAAAGTTGTCCGCCATCCTTCACCAATCACCATAGAGTACATTAAACTGATATATTAATATTATGCACTGAAAAAATGTCAGAAAAAGTGCATAATTACCAGGCCAAATTAATTTAGTTTTTTTCCTACCTTGAGCCCGAATAATTTAGTAGTCGAACCTGTACAATTTTTCATGCGTGTAAACTGGATGCAAAACTACCTAAACAAAAAATAAAGATTTTAATGTTCCTGCCTGCAATAATATAACTACAGAAATATCACTGTTCTTCAAGAAAGTGAAATATTTAGTCATTAAAAGAGAGAATATGCAAGAAGCTGTACTACCATCCATAGCTGTTCATAGCTGTTAAAGGCTCCAGCCAGACTCGTCACATTCAAAAGGTGTGCGCCTAAATGCTATAGGCTCCAGGTGCTCACGACACTATTATTAGTTTTTTTTCAGATAAATAGCAATTTAGGTCGGTGTTGTTAAAAGCACTAGACGCTGAGGCCCCAAATTGACTGCGCGCTAGGCTCCACCCTAGGTGCGTTCGCCCAGGGGAAGGGAGGTTTTATTTAGAAAAAATAGCAGATGAATGTATAAATAATATAGTGGAAAGCACGAACAAAACCAAATAATTAAAAGTTAGTTTAACAAATACTCCATATAAGGCTTTTTTTCACGTTTTTAAATATTCATGTAGTGGAAAACACGAGTCAATTAACACATACTCACAAAGACGAGCAATCCATGCATATTCAAATATGTGTATAATCTCTAAAAATTTCAACTACTTTCTTAGTCTCTCTCCATTTGGTGTTATAACTTATATTTTACATTCACTACTCTCTCAGCTAAGTCATTTCTCTCTTCTAAATTTGTTACCACAAACCCTGTCAATTTTTGTTGTTTATTCCATGCAAAAATTTCACAAATTTAAAAAGTGTCGGCTTTTTTATACGAGGCGCCGTATCTAAGGCTAAAGTGTCGCCTAGGTGTAACTCGCCCAGGCAATGTTGAGGCGCTCTGGCATCCACTGGATGCGCTTAAGTTACTGCGTTATAGTTATAATATGCACTATAACTTGCACATGGACAATGTATTCCAAAAATGAAATACTTAACATGGATTTTGCATTTTATGTCCTTTTATTTTGTCTATTTTATTTATTTTATAAAGCAAACAGTAGTTTGGACTTCAATCCAAGTCCAATTCATGCATGCTGAATTCAAATATGGGATATATAACATGCAGATTTCAAAGAGCAATGATAAAGAATTTGAGCAAACATTTAGACGTGAGAGTACAGTACCTGTAAGCATACAAGAAAAACCAAACCTCCTGATTGGTAGCTGATATAGGAAAGATGAGAGGTTCAGCAGCGGGATCTACCTCCACAACATCATCTTTGCTAATGTCAAAATTTAAACTATTTTCCGTTGTGCATGACATATATTGATTATTTGACATTGACCAATTGCATCACCAGCTCCCCCGGCTTCTCATATTTTGCCTACTGCCCCTGAACTTTGAAAAAGACCATGAAGTTCTTTAACTAGCAGAGTATAAACTTTAAAGTAAAATGGAAAACCAGCTCTCTCGCTCTGTGTGTGTGTGTGTGTGTGTATAAGTTCTCCTTTCTTTATCTGCAAAGAAAGGCTAAAGAAGTACACCCCTTTTTTTATAGCAATAAGAGACTGTAATATAAAAACTAGGTGAACTCTCCAGACTGGTGAACCCATCTCAAAGGATTCAAGTAGGAAAAATGATGACATTAAGAAATAAAGGAAATCAAGTTCAAAGTTGATTATGTGGCCAATGCACAAGGGGCATTAAAGATTTTTTTAGCGATTTTCTAACCTTCTTGACGGGACCAAGAGCATTGGAGCTGGCTTTTAAATATCCCTGATGACATTTGATTGTAATAGGGCCTCAATACAATCTTATTTTCAGCTTGGATTTGAGTTATTGTTCAGCTATGAACAATTTGTATCTATAATGTCATGCCTAAAGTGTACTTGAAAATTGTTACCTAATCTTATGATTTATGAATTATGAAATGCATTAGTTACAAAAAAAATGAATATTATCGTCCATTTTCTACCCAGATAAGAATCGAAGGGACATTCCTTGATCACATGTTAACATGACAATTGGAGAACGGATAGTAAACTGGAAAACTGAAACAACTCTGTTTTCCTCAATGAGCTATGTTGATACATAGTGACAAAGAGAAGGGCAAAAAAAATGACTCAAAGGACACTGAATCTCAACGTTAGAGATGCATGAAAAGAAAAATTCTAGAGAAAACAAAGGATACAGAACAATTCGACGAGTTTGCATTTTAAGCTCATATTCTGGTTTATTATATATCATTGGGCTTGCTCATTTTCCCTGATTGGTATTACTTGTCCACAACAAGTTCACTGCATGAAGCATTCAAACCCAAAAGAAGAAATAACAAGTAATATCTCATTTTATGAACATGAGTTTGCATATGCATAGTTTAGAAAAACTCGTTGACAAAATTATGTTATTTATGAAGGTAAAACGAATATATGCAAATTTAAGCTATACAGTAAAGCAGTAACTGGTGGGAGAAATACAGAAACCTTACACTGGTGGAGATTTTTTCTCTTAAATGGATGGACAATCTTGAATACGGTACTTGTACTTTTGTGCCTTTCCCTGAGTTTTTTTAAGGAACTTAAATTCCTTATAGGCATATCATCGAAGTGAGTTTTGCTTACTCCCATGCTTTCTGTGTTGAGAGATACTTAGTCATTTTAAAAAATCAAAAAATCTTGAAAAAAAATTTCTGAAAATAACAGAGTAGTATGAATAAGAAAGAACTTAACAGTTTTCGCAAAAATAAGTATGAAAGCTTAATCAATATAGAATATTACCCACTCATCACTTTCAAAAAAATAAAGACTAGAGTATCACCAGTTTATTTTTTGGTAGCATCAATAATCATGGGTCGATTCCAGGGCTCAATATCCTCATTTTGAGAGGAAAAGTTGGATGCTCTACATTATCCCATCCATCAATAAGGCTTTCTTTTTTTTAAGAAATCTGGGAGTTGAATTTCGGAGGTTCTTTCCAATTATGTTTTTCAACAGCTTTCCAAAGCCTATGCCAACAATAAAATGTTTTCCTTGAGTCACATGATATAAGAAATCAACTACCAATCTGAGACAAGTTTCATGTCTGATGCAGTAAAGAATCCAGGAAACAGAATAATGACATAAATATATGTCAAAAACATGGGAAAAGAGTGCCTGTAAATTACTAACTTCTGATAAACTAATGTCGGTTTGTGGTTTAACTCATAAAAATGGTACAAGAACTGAAGAAGTATCAAACTTTATGTTATGAAATACTTGAGAATCGGTAAGGAGAACAACCAATGCAATAATCTAACTCGGAAGCAATAGAATAGGCAATAATCTTACCCAAATGATCAAAAGTACGCCAATACTTTAGAAGATCCCAGATAAAATTCCACCAAAAACAACAAGCACTTCTGAAATTGTGGCTACACAAGTGAAAATGTTGCCATCTGTATGTGAATGCATAGTCAACTCCAGATAACATCAAACAATTATCTAATTTATCTATTATCATTTGAATTTCTTCAGATGAAATGACATAAAAAATGTATTCAAGCTAAGAAACTCCAGAAAGCAGTATGGGAGCAAGCACAACACAGGTTTCATGTTAAGTAAATAGTAAGGAGATGCATGAAACAAAATGAAAATACAGGGAATAGCAGAACTAGAACTTAGGTATCATTATTAATCTTCAACACAAGGTGATGAATCCATTATCAGAAGTTTAATAATGATACAGGGAAAATACAGGCATCTTTAGGATTCTTGTTTCCAGTAATATCTTATTCTTCAATTTTCACACTAAATTTCCCTTTTACAAGGGAAAAAAACGAAATCTTTCCCTGAAATACAGCCCAGAGATAAACCTTATAGGAAATTGTTCCTGCAAATCAGCCAAGCCAAGTTCAATACCCCAAATTCTACAAGTTAGAAGTCTCTGTAAATCTGTATATTCAGAGAAATTTAAGGCCTTCATAAAAATACGCTTATGTTTAGATCTTCAGAAGGAGATTAATGCAATTAATCCAGTAATGACATGCAATTTTTAGAGAACTAAATACCAAGACGGATACATCACGATGCAAGGCTTTGAGCACAATATTGTTACCTGTTATAACATTTAGAAGGCTTTTAAAAGAACCCTCACTTCTGCGGTACACAAAAGAAAATTCGTAGAGATAACCTTAATACGAACAGAATAATATTAAAGAAGTAGGTAACATATAACCTTTCATATTCTGAAAGAATGAAAAGGTGAATAATGTCATCAGGAGGCCAAACATAGCACTTGAGCATCAAGAAACACCAGTGCGAATTGCTAATACTTCCACTATCATTTGTTCAATGATCGAGAAAGGGAAAAAAAAATAACAAGCAGTCGTAAGCTTTTTTAAGGCTGAGTTGCCAATTAGCTGTAGGAATCTAAGTAAGTTTTGCTATTTTATCTTGTCAATTAGCTGTCCACTGTAGCCATTATTAGTGATCTATATTTTGGAGAGAATTGTACGTAGAATAGGAATCAATGAGAATTCTCACATCTCTCTACAATTTCTATTCTCTCTCAATTTTCCTCTGATTCTCACCTAAACTCCATGCCTCCCAATTATCTCCGTTTTGCTACAATTTATTTCAGGCACACACCTATTTTTAGTAAATTACAGGGGAATTATATTAAGAACCAGGTTCAAAAGACTGAATCCTTGCATGCATATCATGTGTCCTAAAATTGAATTGTTGAGCAAATGGTAGAAACAGAAAACTCACCATCTCAAACATTCATATAAATGTGTGATATGTTAAAATGAAAAAAATATAAAATAAGACTCTTTTTCACGGGAATTTACAGCAATACAACATATGACCAAGCCAAAACCTAAAAAGCATGTATGAATAATGTGTAACAAACCTAACTTCATCCTACTGAAAAATCAATTTTTTTTTAACAAAATGCAGAATCCTAAGGCTTAAAATTATTGAAGGTATACGAACTTTACATATACTAACATAATGGTATATGAACTTCAAAACTTAACATAATAGTATACCAACTTTATACTTTACTAACATAATAGTCAAATTTACCTTTGACCATGAAATTTACCTTTGACTTGCACAAAACCGGTAATCATTTTATTAATAATTTTTTTCTTCCATTCATGCCCTTTTCTTAATTTAAGTTACAAATGCGGGTAAATCTTTTCAAATTCCTATTTTATTCTCCACTCAAACTCTTTCCTGTGTATCTTATTTCCTCTTCTTCTTTCGTTTCTTCTTCCTTTTTCTATCAATTATAAAACGATTTTTCGAATCAATTTGTTGGAGAAAAAATAGTGAAGCATGAGAAATTGATTTTTCGATTCCGTTCGTTAGCTTTATCTCTTTTCTCTATTTGCCGCCATCACTTTCCGGTAAAGCTTTTTTCTCTCTTATTTATCATATATCATATTGTGGAATCATATAATCTCGGTTTAGAAGCCCGGTTTGGAGTGTTTAGGTTTTCAGTTTGTTTAATTTATGAAATGGTTTGATGTACTTTTGAACAGATTAGGGCTTTATGAATTTTCTTGCTAACAATCACCTAATAAAGTAATAGATGCATATAATTATTGGGTTGTGTATAGTGGGAAAGGGCTAAAGTTATATCATAATTATATGTAGGACATTTGAGTATTGATTTTTCAATTATTTTAAACTTAAACAATGACAAAGAGGAACTTGTTAAGGTATGATTTTTTTACGCATGTTGTATTTTTTATATATTGAATCGTTTACACAGGGTAAAACCATAATCAGTGGATCACCATATTGAAGGGCAATGGAATGTGAGCATGTTTTCTATCTCTGTTTCACTCTTTTGTATTGGTTAATATATTTGATTGTAGCACATGCTTATATGAGATTATAATGTTCATTATACCAGATTTCTTTATACAAAAAATTTGGTATAATGAATATCATATTGAATCTCAAACTCGTATACTACACATTATATCACCTGAAAAAAAATCAAGTATAAAGAAATCTGTATAATATAGGGGTGAACCCACATGTATGGCTAGAAGGGGTCCCAACCTGCCTCGCTTGTAATAAATTAGTATAATACATATATTGTGCACAAGTTAACATTCTAATCCCATGAACGAAATGGTAAGAGTTGATGCTTCTGCCCCCTCCGCGCAACGCTTTTTAAATTAATCCATCCTTAGTAAAAGGATGTCATTTTAAATGAATTAAACAATTTTTAAGAAAAGTGCCAACAAGCTCTCGAACTTTGCTAGCTTCGTGCAAAAATGTTCTAACTCAGACACTACTTACCAACTAGGTTATCAAATTCATTGGCTCATATATAAAAATTTGAATATAGAATTAGTACTATTAAATAAATATAAGTTTACTTTCCATCCTTGCTCCATATAATTGTTCAAGCTAACTAATATATATCATATGATTTTTATCAAGTGATATAAAAATTTTATTTATTTTATGTTTTAGAGTTACATTAATTTTAAATTTTCATTTTCATAATTAATTATTTAAGTAATTAATTCAATTTATTTTTTTGATGTAGTATTTGATTCGCTTGTACCATTATAAATTATATTACTAATAATTTTTTAAAAAAAATTTGACTGTTAATTTGGCCACCCTCAATTCTATTCCTACTATAATAAAAATTATACCAAAATAAATTGTTTATTTAGTATTCATTCTAATATATTATATCCTAACAAACAACTAGTTCTAAAACTTTAAAATTTAATATTTAATCCATGGTATGATGATGTCAGACTTGAGAATGAATTTCTAAACTCAGATATGACTTGATTCAAGTCCACATACTAATTTTGCGGTTGAGCTGGATCCAAACAAGACTAATCTTTGTGAGGTTCAATGAGAGCAGATTTATTTGCTGCAGTGTCAGCTAACTACTGCTAACGGAGACTAAATCTAATGCTTTCATTTTTGTTACTACTCAAGCTGAATACATATACCATATCAAATCTTTCTGTTGCTTTAGTTTCCACAATAGTAATCTATTTGATTTTTGTAAATCTCAAGGTTTCTGTGTCTTTACCTATTGATGTATTAGAATGCGATTAATGAGTGCAGTACTTGCTTAGTGAGGTCTAGCCTTGTAGTCATACACCCTATCTGCTGCTAAACCTGTCTGGTATTGGACGCAAACATTGATTATAGTTCTATAACTGAAGATAAGTGAAAGGGTTTCCCTAATATATGAGGCCCAGTTTTCACCTTTATAGCTCCAAGTATAGTGCACCTTGCTTCTTTTGTTGTCCTAACCAGGCCTCAGTATGTATGTTGTATTGTAGAGGACGAGAAACATAATGAATGCGAAATAAAAAAAATATTCTATGACTCGTTTGGTTGGCGGAATGGAATAAAATAGAAAATGAATGCAAGAATATCAAATATGATACATGACTCTGACGTTGGAGGGAATACAGTTCTTCCTAGTTATCATAGGAATTATAAAATATACATTTCTTCGTCTTCGCGTATCTTCTAGAATATATTCTAAAATCAACAATGTACCGACAAGTTCCAAAGCTGATACACACATTTTAACTAATATATAGACTGACATGTAATTCAGCTAAAAGCACAAGTAAAATTAGGAATCATCAATCATACACCATTAACCATATGCTCATCACCTGAATTAAAAAAAATTAAGTAGATCAAGAACAATATGAGAACCAAGATGGTTGTGTCAAGCTTATTTATTGCCTCTCAGGTAACAAATAAGCAGGAAAAAATTGTTGGGAAACAATGACCAAGTCACAAGTAGATGTTACATCATGATCTGTACTAAACTTGCAAGAAATTATAAAGCAGAGAAAAAAAATGCTTACTATGCATTCCCGTTGTTGCTAAATTTCAAAATCATAATTTCACCTTTAGGTAATCTTGCTAAATTTTCACGTTTCCTTATATTTATTTTTGTTGTTTGGTTTGAAGATCTTCAGAACTCAACCACAGCAATTATAGAAGTCCGAATCAATCATAATTTCCAATCTAACAACCCTAAAAGCTGAAATATGTTAACATATCCATTAAAAGTTCCTAACGTTTGGACAATACAAATTAATTTCAAAAAAACTTCGAATGAAATAGCAGTTGGCATAGTTTTTCTTTCTCTTCTGTGTCTGTCAAAAAAACTTCCATTGAAACTTTATAGAACGGCGTTAAACTTACTTCTCATCCCCCAAATCCAACCCGATTTGGGTGTGATTGAAGAGAACGTGCGTGTTCAGATCCCAGCTGTGAGCAATAATCATCAATTACCCGTCACAAACTAGGATTTTAAGAATTACGCCAATTGCCACTACTGTCTATAAGTGATCTTGAGGGTTTAAAATTTTAAGAAATCAGTTACAAAAATTAGATTTTTCTTATAAGTAACACTTCCAATTCGGATTTCATACACAATTAAGAAAAATAACTTATACAGTAAATCAGTCCCGGTTATTAGTCAATTAAATTAGGGATTTGACATTTAAAATTGAAAGAATAACCTAATACTTGCAAGGAGGATCAACGACGGCGACGAGAAATAATCACCGATTTAGGTTGTCGGAGTCGGAACTCGGGAAGAACGGCGTAGGTGGCTTGGGAGGCCTCTGCGTTTTCTTTGCTGAGCTGTTCTTCTTGTTGTTGCTTTATAAGTATTGTTGTGGGACCTTACCATTATGTAGGTTGAAATTGGCTCGAGCGGACAGTTGCAGATGTGCAAAATGAGGCGGCAAAATGTATATCTGGTAAATTCTCCTTTCTTAACCTAACGTCTCATTCCGTTCCGTTCTTTGAGACAAATACTTGCTAATCCTTGTTTCCGCTTGCCGATTGTATTCTTTTTTCAGGGAAATTCCGATTCTGATCAGAGCATTTCGGGTAATTTTTAATTATTATATGAATCCGTAATGTTATCCTTAGTTATGTGGTTGTTTTCGGCAGATGAGGAGCTTAATGACGATTTAGGTGACAGCTTTATTTCATTGAATTCGAATGCAAGGGAAGAGGCTAGTGCTTGCGTTAGTGTTTTTCTACCTGATTTTATTTTTTTTATCTGATTGCGGCACTTTGCCATTTTTAATGAAATTATTCTTACATGTTAATTTTAACAATATCTTTCTAGGATTCCGAATTGTTCTTACTATGGTTTCCCTTTTTTTTTTTTTTTTTTTAAAGCAAAGCTTGCTCCATCAGCGCTTGGAGATGCTTGGAGGTAGCATGCTGAACTTATTTTTCCTATAGTCTAATGACCTATTTAGGTGTTTAAAAGAATTTAATGTGTTGTCTGTCAATTTTCGCCAATAATTTTTCTATGCTTTTTTATTTTGTTAATGATCTTTTCTTTTCATTCTTCTCTTTCAGTTTGAACTATGGAAACTTAAAGTGAGCATGTTTTCTTGTCCTTCAGGTACTAACTATGCAACTTCATCCCATGAGGTATGCCCATTTACGTTTTTAATTTAGCAGTGACCATTTTTGTACTGTTTTGAATATTAGTTATCAGTATGTTGTGTGATTGTGATGTTGTGATTAGAACAAGTCAAGTTTGTATGTTGAAGATGAGGTTGAAATGCCTGATTTCCCAAATGAGGATGGCTCAATATTGTCTCAGAGAAGAGAATCATATTGCCATCCCGATGAAGATATAATCTCCGAGGAGGTATACCGTTTATCTTACTTTAAGCTAAAGCATTTTAGTTTTACCTGGTGCGGTCTATTCGCTTTACCATTTTGTCAAGGTTATTTTGACTTGAGGGTTTATGATGTTTGTTTGAACAGGATGATTATCCACTCTTAAACTATTCCACTATCTCAACAGCAAGGATACTCAATAGAGATAATGAAACAAATAAATCTGGATGTGAAAAGCAAGATGAGGCATGCTTATGGTCCATGATAAATAAAGAAGCGGAGTCCTTAATCCACATGAATGAAAATGCTTTACCTTCAGGTTCCTTATCTAAAGAAAACAAATCATGTAGAGGTAGTAGTTAATGATACAACTGTGCATAATTTGTTTATTTGCTTTTATTAATTATCATATTTTTCTGTCAGCGAGGCTGAAGATATTTATTTTCGATATTAAGATAAGATGTATGGGTTGGTCACTTTGGCTCTGAAGTCTGAATTTTGAGGCAAATCATGAGCCTATATAGATTTGAACTTAGATGTAGAAGATGGAGAAAAAAAGTATAAGAATGCAGTTTTCCTCATGTAAAAGAAGTTTCAAAATTCAAGGCACTGTTTAATAAAAAAATGTATAAATCGAGTGTTACACCTCGATGAACTGAATGTGATATCTCTACTTAGTTGCAAACATGAACAACAATTCGATAACATGCTAAAAATGCCTAAAATCATAAAAGAGACTAATTTGAATAAGTTGCATTATGTCCTTTGTGATCAATGGTTGGAGACTTTCTTGTATGCCCGCCTGCTTTATTTGTCCATATAGGATAGAGATCAAGCCTGTTAACTTTAATTGACTTTTAATAGTATTTTGTTTATTTCCTAATATAAATGAGCAGTGTTTGTTTACTATTAATACTGTTATCGCAGGTGCCAGAGGCAAAGTCAAGCCACAGCTTTCTCTCCATCCTAATTCATGCAAGGGTGGAAACACTCTACTTTTTATCTCTACAGATGAAAATGTTGACATATCTAAGGCTGATTATGTGCCTGAAGCACTGGAACCAATTAATGATGAACCTACAGAAAGTGTGAACCCCAAGTTTTCTGAAGGTCTTAAGAAAGAAACTGAAAAAGATATAAACACTTTCTCAGCCAAAGTAGAAGCTTCGAAGGACGGGCTCATCCAACATCCAATGGCTGAGCTTGTAGATGGTCTTGAGGACAGGACTGAGCTGCTGGGAGGATATTCTAAATTGGTTTGCTTTCTTCAAGTTTATATTGCTTTTCCTTGGGTGGCCTTTTAAACTCAAGTTGATTCAGTATTTCCTGCAGTGTAGAAGAACAAAAGGGAAAAAGTCACAGTTTGTTCTGGACAGTAGTACATCATCAGTGGGAGATGCAATAGTTGACCATGATGATCAGCCTGAGCTGATGTATGCTGGAATTTTGGGTGACAGTGAGGTATTTGGAATTGGATACATTTAACTCTAATTGTTGTTTCTCTTCGTAGACTATCTTTCAGTTGTGAATTTTGTACTTCTCTGGTGAATTGGAAACTTAAATCTTTCATTACCACAGATGAAGAAGCAGACTATGACAGATAGGTTCCAGGAAGCCTTTGCTGCTACCTCTTTCAGCATTGATGGGGGCCTCATAACAGCTGCTAAACTTGCAGGGTAAGTGATAATATAGATGCTTAATGCTGTCAGGAAATTCTGCTCGCCGTGCATGTCGAAACAGAAAACCCTAGTTTTAAACATGTGTTACTAACTAATTTATGCAGTATTGGATTGTTTGGGAAGTTGCAGCATGTCATGCTGAGTGAAAAGGAAAAAGATGCTAATTTTCTAACAAATAGACAGATAGGTGCTGGTTATAATGGTAAATCCTTTTGGTTTTATATGACTTTTGCTCTTGCATCATTTCTTCAAGTTGCCTTCCATGGTCACTTAATTTAAACAGGTTAGGCTTGTTACTTTTTTTTTTTTACTTATGACACTTCTTTGAAACAGATGAACCACATTCTATTGTTGTAAAGATCCTGTCAAGATACTTGGAAGCAAAGCTGATAGTTTGTCTGTGCTCTGTGGGCAAGCATATAGAGGTCGTCCCCACGATCAAATAAACTCCACATTATTTTTCTAACATTATCCATTATTGTTAGAGGATTTCTGAATTAGATTGCTGCATTCTGACTTGCTAATGTAGTATTGATATGTTCTTATTTGTCAGCTGTATTCTCCAATGTACCCTTTATTTTCTTTTCCATGTTATTTGAATTTCCTTCAAGGTGCTGTTTAGTGGTTTGTGAATTTATGTTTTTTATTTATTTTCACCATTGCTGAAGGGTCATGTATGCAGGGCTTGTCTTCGGAGAGCTCCCAAACATTGCTAGAAAGAGGAATCAGAAGAACAGTTATATTCAATACAAAAGTTTGCAGTGATTTTGACCTTGAAGTTGGGAACTTGATTCGTATTCACACCCCGTGGTATGTTTGTATACTGACAAGTGCTATCATGTGGAAATTTGTTGTTTCAGAAGAAAATTTGTTTGAAATTTAATGAAATAAGCAATTGCTGATGTGGAGGTTGATGCTTTAAAGAAGCTTATCACAAAACTAACTAAGACAGTTTCACTTCCATCTCTCTGCTTCATTTTATTCTAGATGGCAATGAGCATTGTTGCCAGTTACTATCAAGTAGTTGAAATAATTTCACTAATTAGTTTGTTCATGCTGTTATAATGAAATATGGTATGGAAAATCTATGAAATGAGGCCTGATGGTGAACTTCTGTGAGCAGGAAGGAGGTTGAAATTATAGACAGTCATGAGAGCATCATCTTGTCTAAATATTTCTCCCATGTTACTGAGTAGTCTACGAGGAGATGAATGCACTTCATTTAAGAGGTATGTATAATTAAATTTCTTGCATAATTTTGTATGTATTCGAGGGTCATGTATTCTCCCCTGTTACGTAGTTAAAAAAAACTTTGCTGTAGATGGGAGTAGATTTCTTTCCCTTTTTTCTTGTTTCATTCGACATAATGATGGCACAAGAAAACTAGAAAGCAGGATCATGTATTAGTATTAGTTAAAATAGATACTGCTGTTACAGGGAGAACGTCTGTGGATCCACTTTTTCCTCAAGGTCTTAACCATTACTACCTTTAAAGAAGACAGCATATCTGCCTCGTTAAAACTTAAAAAAACCAAAAATTTATGATTTGTCATATTTCTGTCCGTGTTCCTATCCAATTACTTTGAACTTGGGAATTAATTCATGAGAGATAATTTAATGGAATAATTATAGACTAATAGAGCATCTTATTTATCAGGAACGTAATTTATTTTTTCAATCTAACCAATTAGAATTAAAAATGCAGAAAAACTGTGCTATGATAGATGATCGAACTTCAAAGGCAGAGCTGTATTCACTAGCATTAAAATATTGATTACTTTTCATAATACTCAAAAAGCAAGATGAATTTTCGTTCATGAGATAAAGTTTCATTTTGCTGTGAGTTTTATTTTTATCGAGCTTCTGTTTGAATTACTTGAAGAAAATTACGACATTGACTATCAGTTTCATTAATTATATATAGGCCCCATATTGTTCTGCAAATCTTATATTTAATCATATATTTGAGTGGTACAAATATTGAGAGTGAGTTTACGCATTGGTTTCGTAGAATTGCCATATACTGAATCTATATAGTGTTGCCACTATCACCATTGTCATAATCGACTATTACTAATATCTATAGAAAACTTGTAGAAAACCATTAGAATCGTTTAAGGCCGTGCATAAAAAGTTTAGGCTCAGTTCCCTCCTTGCCACACAAAAGGATCTCTCTTCTTGTTTCTTATCATCATTCATTAATGCTAATTTTGATCTTCAATTACTCTGTCCAAGAAATCGTGTAACTCATTGGAAATTTCATTCAAGTTTCCAAGAAAGAAAAGAAATCCTTCAAGCAAAAGGCTACTACAAGATCCATTGTTCTCCTTGCCAATTCCCCAAATTCTTGTATCCACTACTCCACTCTGCATTTTTCGATTCTCAAAGTAATTCCTTGGCAAGAAAATTATAAAACAAGACAATGATCAGATAATATGGGAGGGAGGTGTGTGTGTGTGTGTTTACCGTAAGCATGCTGGCCTATTTTGAAATTTAGAGGGAGAGAGAAAGAGGCATCATATGCTCATTAAAACAAATTTTTGAATAAATAATTGGTTTTTATATGCAACTATATCAAAAGATGCCAATATTATTAGCTCTCAGAGAGAATAATAAGTTTACACAAGGCAGTTAGATGGAGTATGAGCGTTTATTTTCTTTCTCCTTTTCTAATTTTATTATGTTTTGCCAATACTTAACTTTTTGGATTCATCTGTATTATATATATTGAATCTGAGCAAATCCAAATTGAGAGTACGTATATAAAGAGGAAATAACCCACTTCATGTCATTATTATGCCACTGTTAGGTTGTCGAGATGAGTTGCCTAGTCATTTACATGTCATGTTGATATGCTCTAGTCATAGATATTTATCAACACTGATCTAACCACACATGTTAGACACATTAATCCATAAACTGTTTTACGGTGATGTTCAGAAAAAACCAGCTAATGATTTTTGGTTTTAAAAAAAAGTATGTTCCGATGAAAGAAAAACGATGGAATATTTATTCATGATGACCCCTTTTGTTTACTCTTTTGGGGATCAAAAACTCAAATATAATAATATAAGTATATAACAAAGGGAAATTTACTTAAAAAAGTATCGTTTGATTGCATATTTAAAAATTAGAAAATCAGCACTGAATTCAAAAGATACAATAATTTTAAATTAAATTTAAGACTTCAAGTGTCAATAGTAAATTGATTCTCAATACATCACATCACCATACAATAAACCCAATACAACATCAAACCGAAGAAAATAAACATAATAAATACAATTTGAAGACATCAACATCAATGCTGAGTCAACAAAGCAAATGAAAAAAAAGTCTACGATAATAGAACAACAGCTTGTTTCCAATAGATTAGTAATATAGACATTAACTATTCCCCTTTGACCCAAGTTCTCTCTTTTTGTAGCTCATCGCTTTAATTAAATGCATCACAACATACATTGGAAACGGTCATTAATAGCGTCTGGTCCATTTCTAACATTGTATGATTTCATTTTTACCCGTTCGTTATCGTTACTGACCAGTAATTCCTCAGGTTCTTGATAGGAGTGGGTCATTGTGAATAAGGATGAGGCATGAGCAACAACAGAAAGAGGGATTTTCTTACTAATAATAAAAGTATAAACCTCATTCATGTCCAAATCACCTTCACTTACCCCATCTCCCAGTTCCCAGTCAAACCAATAGAGCAAGTTAGCTACCACATATTCCGTTTCTGCATATGCATATGACATTCCAGGGCATTTCCTTTTTCCTCCCCCGAACGAATATAACAATTTCGCATTGTTTTCACTACAATATTCATCAGTATCACTACTGCTAAGATATCTTTCAGGAACAAACTCTTCTGGGCTGTCCCACAATTCGGGGTCTCTCTGAATTGCGTACAGATTAATGAAAACTCTTGCCTTTGATGGAATATCATAGCCATGAAGCTTGACACTTTTCGACGTCTGTCTAGGCATCATTGCTGAGGCATGAAATCTAACTGTTTCTTTCATTACACATTTTAGATACTTCATCTCATTGATATCTAGTTGAGTTATCTCGGATTTTTCGCCCACTATTCTTCTTACCTCTTCTTGAGCCTTCTTTCTTATTCTTGGGTTTTTCATTAGTTCTGCCATCATCCATTCTATTGTTGCTGCTGATGTGTCGATCCCCCCTATGAACATGTCCTGTAATGATATTTAAGCGTAGTTATTTATCACATAAAATAGAATCACAGCATCAATAATAAGTGATAAGTGCAAAAAAAGATAGACCATTAGAATCGCTTTGACGTTGTCTTTGCAAAGATCAAGCTCGGTCCCTTCCTTTTGTAAATGGAGAAGAATGTCCACCAAGTACTTTTTATCTTCGAGTTTCTCATTATTGTTCATTAGTGCTAAACGATCTTGGATTACTTGATCCAAGAATTCGTTTAGCTCCTTGGCAGTTTCTTTCAAGTTTCCAATCAATCCAGTTAGATGGTCGATCCATCCCAGGAATGGAAACAGATCTCTAAAGCAAAACGCTGATAAAAGATCCATTGTTCTCCTAGCCAATTCCCCGAAACTCTTATTTTGACCATCTTTGTCTTCATACAAGCAACCAAAGGCCGATCTACACACTATATTATGCGCAAGACTCATGAACAAATCACTGATATTGAATGCACGTCCAGTTTTGCTCAAAACCCGAATTTTCTCCACAATTTTCTGGACTTCTTCCTCTCTTATGAAATGGAATTGTTGTACTCTTCTTTGGCTTAGCAGCTGAAGAATGCACAGCTTCTTTGCTTCCCTGCTGTGGTCACTGTAAGGACCAAAGGCCATATCGGGACAGCCTTTGAACACGATGCTCAAACCCGTCACAGAGGGTCTGTCTGCAAATTCAACGTCGTAGTTTTTGGAGATTTCTTTTGCTATTTCAATTGACGAAACCACTAGTGTAGGAACTCGGCCGAGATGGAGTAACATTAGAGGGCCATACTTTTTGGAAAGGGTTCTAAAAGATTTGTGAGGAAGTGTGCTTATTTGGAGAAGATTTCCTATTATTGGTAGCTTTGGTGGAGAAGGTGGTAGGTTCAGTTTTCTGCCTCTTTTGAATTTCAGTGTAATCACGAAAGGCAAGAAAATTAGAAAACAGAAGGCAAAGGGATTAGATAGCAATGTTTTTGCTGTTTGTGGGAGGAAATTTTTTGGATCCATTTCTTTCACAACTGTTTTTTGTGTTGAACACTAAACAGTTTAATTCTGCATTATTGCTTCTTTTTAAAATGATAGTCAGTGTTGCTTCTGCTATAAAGACAAACTGATTAGCTGACTTTATTTGTTTTTATGTACGCAATTTTTTTTTCTGTTTGCATTCACGTTGAAAGGTGC
>CATIWQ010783035.1:0-63186 GCA_949673415.1 Euphorbia schlechtendalii
ATATATATATATATATATATATATATATATATATATATATATATATATATATATATATATATATATATATATATATTATGAACTTATTATAACCAAATTTGAAACGATTAAAATATAAAAATCTTAAAGAATTACTAAATAAAATAAATAAATTTATTCTCATCCTCCCAGGCTATAAAATCTTGAAACTTTGACTTCAGCTTGAACCAGTTTGATTGAAAAATAAGCCTTTTAACATCACCCGTAAAGCGGCGGACCCGCTAACAGGTCTAAATTGATATTAAAAAGACAAAATATTGTTATCTAAATGAGGGGCGTGAAAAATTGTGTAAATCCGACCACAGTTTAACATCGGGATTTGGGTCAATAATCAGATCCAAAATCTCATCATCGAACCCTTTTGGTAACTTTCAACGGCTCTTGTATTTTCAGAAAATGAACGAACCAATCAAATCCGAGTCACCGGCTGCACTCACGTTTTCCCCTGCAGACCAGTGCGGCATATCATTTCTCAGTAAAGAAAGGAGCCCAAATAAAACAGAAATAAAGAAAAAAAGAATTAGGCCAACTGTCTGAACCTTACTTTCCTTCCATTTTAATGGCGATATAACACACTACAAAGCTGTTTCTTTTCTCTATATTCTAAATTCAAATTCCAGTTGCATACTTCACAGCTTCAATAATTTTCATTTAGCTCAATTCCAATTCATAATGACCATTTGCTCTTCTCTGTTTCCTCAATCATAAACCAGTTAATTCCAAAAATGAAGCTACTAATCAACAAACTTGGCTTACTTTCTCTTCTCTTCACCGTTTGCTTGCTGGATTCTTGTTCAATCGCGAACTCAGATCTAGAAACAGATAAAACTGCTCTTTTAGCTCTCCGCAAGGCAGTCGGCGGCCGATCTCTCTTATGGAACATTTCCAATCAAAGCCCTTGCAGTTGGACCGGCGTTACTTGTCAATCGAACCGAGTCGTTGAGTTACATCTGCCCGGCATGAGTCTCTCCGGCCAACTTCCGGTTGCTCTTGGAAACCTCACAGAGCTTCAAACTCTGTCTCTCCGGTTCAACGCTCTCTCCGGTCCGATTCCTGCTGATATCGGCAACCTTGTTTCGTTGCGCAATTTGTACTTGCAGGGGAACTTCTTGGCTGGGCCGATTCCTGATTTTGTCTTCAATTTGCAGAATCTGGTGAGGCTTAATTTGGCTGATAACGAATTCACTGGCGCCATTTCTTCTGATTTTAACAAATTGACCAGATTAGCAACTCTTTATTTAGAGAGTAACCAGCTCAACGGTTCAATTCCTGAGCTGAAAATGGGACCTCTTGATCAATTCAATGTTTCTTTTAACAAATTAACCGGTCCTATTCCTGAGAGTCTGTCTACTAAGCCTGCAAGTTCATTTGCTGGGAATTCTCTATGTGGAAAACCTTTGTTACTCTGCAATGGCACTTCAATTGGGGATAACAATGATAAATTATCAGGTGGAGCTATCGCTGGGATTGCAATCGGCTGTGTTGTTGGATTTCTGCTGCTTTTACTGATTATGATATTCTTATGCAAAAGAGAGAGGAGTAAAGGAGAGGCTAAAGCATCTGAGGAAACAAAACATAGAGATGTCGAGGCATTGGCGACGGGCAGTGGAGAAGCGTTGCCTTTGGGGGTGATTAAAGATGGGACTAAGGGTTTGGTGTTTTTCGGGAATGTACCGAAAGAGTTCGATTTGGATGATTTGTTGAGAGCTTCAGCAGAAGTGCTTGGGAAGGGAACTTTTGGGACAACTTACAAGGCGAATTTGGGTGCGGGAAGGGTGATGGTGGTGAAGAAACTGGAGGATGTGAGGTTACCTGAGAACGAATTTCGAGAGAAGATCGAGCCAATCGGGAAGATACATCATGAGAATCTGATCCCTTTGACAGCTTATTACTATAACAAGGATGAAAAGCTTCTTGTTTCTGATTATATGCATGTGGGAAGCCTATCTGCTCTTTTACATGGTGAGCCTTTTCTCTTTGTGCTTTATATGTTTGCTTAGCTAAAATTCTTAGCTAAACCTTAGGCAAGTCGATTCGCTTAGACTAATTGAAACCCAGAGTTGATCCTGAGGGTGGGCATAAGGCCGACCGCCTAAGGCCCAAATTCAGTGTTTTTGTTTATGTTGCGGTAAAAATAAACATTAATTGAATCTAGATTATTGATATATTTCTTTAAAAGAAATAGAGTTAAATATCATAGTTTTAGTTCCTAATTTCTATTAGTGTAAAAATTTCAATAAGTTTTAAATTGAAGGCATTTTTTTACATCAGAACCCAAAAATGCCAGGAACAGAGCCTGTTGAAAACTATGCCAAACTGATCTGATACAATTTTGCAGGAAATAGAGGAGCTGGAAGGACTCCGATAAATTGGGACACGAGGTCTAGCATTGCCCTAGGAGCGGCTCGAGGAATTGCACATCTTCACTCTCAAGACCCTTCAGTGTCTCACGGAAATATCAAGTCATCAAATATTCTCCTAACTACAACCTACGAGGCTCGAGTCTCCGATTTTGGCCTGGCACAACTTGCTACACCAACCCCCGCTCCTAACCGCATCGAGGGCTATCGTGCTCCTGAAGTTACCGATACTCACAAAATATCCCAAAAAGCGGATGTTTACAGCTTCGGTGTACTGCTCTTGGAATTGCTTACAGGAAAGGCTCCAACTCATTCTCACTTGAACGAGGAAGGAGTAGATCTTCCAAGATGGGTTTTATCTTTTGTTAAAGACGAATGGAGTTCGGAGGTTTTCGATCTTGAGCTGCTTCGATACCAAAATGTAGAGGAAGATATGGTTCAGCTGTTGCAGTTAGCAATCAGTTGCACTGCTCAACATCCCGATAATCGGCCTTCAATGGCTGACTTGAGCACCAAAATCGAGGAGATATGTCATCCTAACTCCCAAATAGATGAAACACGGGTTGATGTTGAAGATGACAAGTCGTCGCAGCAGACTTACTCGATCGAGTCAGGTGCCCCGCCGCCGATTTCATCGCCATAAAGTAAGTGGAGGAAGATTAATGGTGTCACATCGTTTTACCGGTAATATTACATTAATTTTTTTTTTTTATTTCTATTTTTTTGTTTATTCTTGAGTTCATGAAGAATTCACTGTGCATTTGCTTCATATTCTTTCTTTTTTTTTCTTCATTGCAAAGGTGTACTTTCCCACTTGTAACTTACCTTTCATATTTATGTCATATATGAAAATGTCAATTTTAGTTGGTTTGAAATGTGAATTATTAGTTTGACATCTTTTAGCTTTTGGCCTTTGAAACAAGGAAAAAGAGGAGTCCAGAATATGAGGTATTAGTTAATTAAGAGTCCTTATTAATTTACGAGGGTAGGTGTTTGGTCGAATTGATTAAAAATAAGAGGCCAGTTCATAGTATGAATTGGAAAAAGACTTTTGCTTTGTTGGTTTCTGATTGTTATTTGTTTAAATTACAATATTTAAACATCCGATTCATGTTGAGCACGATTCCACCTAATAATTTGATTGGTAAACCAGTTTTAAAGGATTGTTTGTTGCATCAATTTTACCTTTTTACTAAGCATTTTGAATTTTTGTTAAGTAAGATATTGTGTCAGCGACTTCTCTTACTGTGCGTCCAAAATAGAAGCTTAGTTTCAATTTGTTGTTTTTACCTAATTATATTTAATTCCTACCCATGATAACATTGTTGTGCATTCGATAGCACGAGTTATGGTATAATATGATATCTAGGGTCGAGGTTTTGGATAAGGTCATGGTGAATGTTTGATTGATGAATTTGCCTAAAAGAAAATGTTACAAGAACTAGAAGTTTCAAATGATGTAAACTTTTTAATGGTCTATATCTTATTACAGTTTATTATTTAAATATATAATATATAAATTTCATCCAAATTTTTATCAAATTAAAAAAAATCCCTCTTTACGGGCCTCAAGTTTCAATTTTATGTTATTATGTAAAAATTATTTCAAAATTTTTAAGGTTTAGATATATAATAAGTATATATCAAATACTCACTTCAGTTCCTAATATTTGTCGTTTTAGAATTTTCATCAAAACCAATAAAACAATCAATGTACTATAAAATGATTATTTTAACCATTTTACTTTATAATAAAATTCTCTCTCTTCTTAATTACCAACTTATAAATTAATCTACACTTAATATCTTTCCTAATTAATGAAAGGGTAAATTAGGAAAATCTTGTTAAAAAGTGCATTGATATTTTAAAATGACAAATATTAGGAACCAAAGTTCAAAGTTTAAAATGATAAATATTAGGAACCGGAGAGAGTATATAATAGATGTGTTAAAATAGTTTGGACGAAAAAGACAATAAACAGGAATAAATATTAAATATCTAACATGTATATATTAGTATATATATCAGACTTATAATAAATATATAAAACATTTACATTCGCTTAGCTAAAATGACTCTACCAGTCATACTATCACACATGGAGATAACATCATAACTGAATAAAAGCGTATTAATAAAAAAAAAAAAGCAGACCCAAAGATTGATTTTGGTGTCCCAGGTTGGCCATCTGCCGGCCATTGACTTTAAAAAAAGAAAGCTGTGCCAATCAATAGGATTGCAGATATTTAATTTTATTAATCCCTCCATCCTATTTTAATTGTATCTTTATCGCTTTCACCAATTTTCATTTTAATTGTCATTCATGGATAAGGAAAACTGGTTTAAGAGAGGTTTTTATTAATAGTATAAAAGATTAATTTAATCAATTTTAATTCTAGGGTAAAATTTTAAAAAAAAGGGGTGGAGGGAGTAGATCTGAAAAATAAATAATATATTGAGGTAGAAATGACTAATTAGTGAGTTCTTTTTTATTAATCTTGGCAAATTTGAAACTATATATCTGTTATATGCATGTTATATGTCAATTTATATATATATATACATACATGTTATATCAATTATATTTTCTTGTTTGTTGTCTCCTTCACCAAAACTTTGAACGCAGCTGTTATATACTTGTTAAATACTCCTTCCATTTCCAAATAACTATTGCTTTAAATTTTTGTCAATACCAAGACCGCATATATTAAAACAATAAAATATTTTTACCCTTATGATTTTTGTTAATTTGAAAGTTGATTAGATACTTTATTCTTTTTGTCATTTTTAATGTGCATTAAATAAGAATAAAATGAACAAAGTGTTTAAAAAAGTATATTGAATTCGAAAAAGACACTTATCTTAAAATTTTTCTGAGGTCATAAAAAACAATTATTTTGAAATGGAAGGAGTACCTATTATAAATTTGGAACGTAAATTGTATAAATATGAAACTAGTTTTATTGATGAAAAATTGAAACTTAAAAGAGATTTTATTTATAATTTATATATTATAACTTGGACGATTCATGTGAAAAGCCCAGATTAATATTCAAAAATTAATTTTGGAAATGATGATATATACCCAAAAATAGAATTTGTCATATCACTGTTAGAAAGTCAAGTGCTGAAGATTGCACTTTTCACCCCCTAGACTTTCTATTTCAGACAAAAGAAAAAATAGTTGAGAAAAGGTTTAATAATTCAATTTGATATATCCAGCCTACGGTCAATTACGATCACGTTCATTTAGCTACTTGATAGAGGGGCCAAATAATTGCGACTCAGTTCACAAAAAATTGTTCGTAGCTGTTTCACTATCAAATGGGATTAGAACAACAATAGAATTATATGACCAATCGTTGCTGAGGCGGAAGCTTTGCCAGATCGAGAGGCTTTGCCATGAATGAACATTTATACACTATTTACCAATAAATTAAACAAAACTTGATAAAACCAATCCAATTCAGCAAACTTAGAAATCAAACAATGCATATAAAAACTTGCATTCATTCTTCTCAAACTGTACAAATCGCTCAAAACACAACCGGATCCCGATACAACAAACCAACATACAACAACAATACAATCATTTCTTCTCATCTTAACATCTTACCCTTTGATAGCTTTAAAGATGGTAGATAGCCGAGCCAAGCTTGCAAATCATTTGGCTGTTTTGGAGTGCTTGATAAGCCAGTCAATGACAGCATCTATGTTGACAGAGTCCTTGCATGAGATCATGTAGCAGCACACCTCTCTATCAGAAATCGATTCGAGTCCCCTGAATCCATTAAACACGCGTATCAGAGTATTGAAAAAGATACGGGAAAAACGCAACATGGGATGGGATGGTCAAACTCACAGTTGATCCACCAAAGCTTGCTTCGAAAGGGCTTCGGACTTGTCGATTTTGTTGCCAAGAACAAGCAGAGGGATTCCACTCAGGGAGGGTTTCGTTAGGAGATCGTGTAACTCGCTTCGGGATATGGGAACACTGTCTCTATCAGCAGCATCGACAACATATCTAAACAGAGATCATTTTAGTCTATATCCAGTATACAAGTAGACTTGGCGTGTAATACGTCTTACGAAAATTCAATGATATGTACAAGGTTCTCAATCAGACGAAAAGAATAGATAATGTATTTGGCAAAACTTTTCAAATAGGTGATGTATTTTTAAGTTTTGTCATTATGTAAATACAGCTAGTAGTGTATCAGATCTCTTTCGTTTAGATGGCATGTATGCTAGAACCGTCAAACAAGGAACAAAATTTGTGGCAAACTGAAGCACATGGAGCCACATACATCACAACTTAAAGGCTCAATGCTGGCAATACATCATTAGCTCCCTCAACTTAACTCAAATAGCCTACTGCCCCCCCGAACTTCGAAAAAGGGCCCGTTACCCCCTCAACTTGCAAAAGTGCACCAGTTTGCCCCCTTCAACTTTACAAAAAATGCACCACTTTGCCCCCTCCCCTAAATTCCATGTGCCAGCTTTTGGTTGATTTGACTTTTCAAATATGTAATTTTTTCTCCCCAGGCAGAAGTTGATCGAAGGCTTCGCGGGGGGAGGGGGGACCGGAGCATTTTTGCAAGTTAAAGGGGTAAAGTGGACTCTTTCAAAGTTCAAGAGGGCAGTAAGCTATTTGAGCCAAGTTCATGGGGCTAATGATGTATTTAGCCAAACTTAAATAGAGGGACCTAAATGAAATATGTTCCAACTACAAGGCTGAAGTGCGTTGATGTTGACCAAAAGCAGAGGCCGAACATTGCTTTTTGATTCTCCATCAGAGAATAAGTTGAAGCAGCAGACAAATTATACTGAAAATGCCTTAATATATAAAAAAGCATTGATAAATTAGGGAGGAGACAAATGTATTTACACAATGGCAGAGACCCCGCGACAGTAACGCTCCCACATAGTACGAAATCGACGCTGGCCTCCAAGATCCCACAGTTTTATCGTCACATTGCCTTTCGTAACTTTCCTCATGTTAAAACCAACCTGGATGGATTTAAGTGAATCTCTCAATAAAAAACACAAACTTATGCAATGTTTGGGATTTAATGTAACTATGAAAAGAAACCTACAGTTGGAATCATGTCCTCGCTGTATCCTCCTGTCTGGAAAAAGAGAAAGAACATATTTTTCAAGAGAAAGAAAGCCACTGTAAGCAAGAGAAAAAAGGGGCATGGTATGTGTTAACTCACAGCAATCGCGTTAACAAGAGATGTCTTTCCCGCATTTTGGAGACCTACAAGTGATAGCTCCATTTCCTGTTTGAAGAATAAACTGAACCATGGACACCAGTCACAACGCAGAAAAAAAATATGGAGTGAAAATGGCTTTCAAATGAGAATCTGATCTTCGTAACAGGGATGAAAAATAACACGAAAAATATAGGGAGTGAAATTAGAGAATGGGGAAGAAGACAAAATTTTAATCTTTAATATATTTTCGATTCAGCATTAGCATTATAGGTTAAATTCCTAGCGCGTATCAAATGTAACATCTATTCAATAATTAGCATCAACTGCCCTAAGTAAAATAATTCCCTCAAATAAACGTTTGTTTAACTACATTATCAAATCAGGTAGCTGAGCCATTGTTTGTGCTATGTATCAGAAAACCCCAACCAGTATCTATCATCTAATTTCCTTTTCCAATAATTTAAAAATCTTACAAAAACATATGAACTTGTGTTGCTAGAGGCTAATTGGTACAGCTGTATACAGCCAACCACATATCTCTTATATTCCCCTTAATTGTCAATATAGTATAATTTTTCTCCATCAAAATCCCTTTCAACAAGGGTCCATAAAGCTTTTGAGCAATTGATAAATTTGAAATCCTGCTCTTCTGACTGTTCATTGATGGATTAGATAGCCAAGCAACATGTCAGAATCTTCTGCAAATTTAACGACCGTTAGCTCTTTTTGACATAATCGTGTACTGTACCTAGAATCTAACTTCTATGGTTAATTCAAAGATAACGACAAGAAATTTCAGTACAGCTTCTTGATTACTCTCTCAATCGAATTCTTCACAACCATAAATGACGCGTCATTGGAGAAAATTCAAACATCTTCCATGCTAGGTTATGCAATGTGATGAGCATTTAATCAAACTACACTTCCAATTGATTGAGAGCTCTAACTGCTTTTTCCAGATTCTACACCATCTA
Source organism: Euphorbia schlechtendalii (assembly GCA_949673415.1). NCBI lineage: Eukaryota > Viridiplantae > Streptophyta > Magnoliopsida > Malpighiales > Euphorbiaceae > Euphorbia > Euphorbia schlechtendalii. Next base: position 8,591 of record CATIWQ010783035.1, read on the forward strand.
AAGACTTATTGAGAAATATCCAACTTATAAGGCTAGACATCCTTAAAACCATAGAAAGAAGATATTTAGCATTATCATATACAATAAAAGAACGCATAAGTCTCGAGAGTCTAGATTGAAGACTAAACCAATTATGCAATGTCTATATGATAGTCGCACATTTCCCCCTTTAATTTCAAACACCCATATATCCATTCTACACAATCTATAGAGTTCAGGTTTGGCAAAGAGTGATTGGCAATATTATAAATGTGATTAGTACGCCTCTGAGTAATTGATCATCTAAATACCACAGTTGCCAAATAAATTTATCGAACCAATCAACATTGCCCAGATAAGCATATGTAAAGGAACAAACTAGAACAACTAAATCTGCAAATGAAAAGCCCGGATTTCAGCTTTTGACGCTTCTTCAGACTCAAATCCAGGCATTCATTTAAAGCCAAAAAGAATCCACCATAAGAAACTGAAAGTAAGCCATGAATTAACTATTTCTCCTTATCTTGACCTACATAATCTACTATCCAATAACACCGTAATTTGAACAACATCATAATCAAGAATGAACTCCAGCTAGTCATTCAACAAAAAATTCTGAACTTTTTCAAAATTAACTCTGCAACCAAGCAGATAACAAAACAATCACAAACTCTATCAACAATTTGGGGGAAAAGGCGAAGCGGTTACCTGCGTAGCCAGTTAAGTAGGGAATCCCAAAGACCCATTCGGAGAAAACGAAGTTTCGATCTCCAAAGATTGAGCTTTATCAAAGAAGATTAGCCAATCAACCAAAATCGCAAGAACCCTAAATTGAAGAGGAAACGAAATGAAAGAATGTAGACGAAACTTCGTGTACTAAAGAGGACTCTTTACAACAATTTGTCAGTTTTCTGGTATATCGTCGTAATAACCGCTGTCCAAATTATGAGCGAGCTCTGTAACTTTTATCTTTTTTAGTTAATTTTCTTTTAACAGACTACAAGTTGTCCTTGCAAAAATGACAACTCCCTTGTACCCTTTTTTACACTTGGTCTTTTATGATATTAAACTTGGGATTCTAACAGTGTCCGCCGAAATTTGTTGAGAATATCAGATGATTTAAAATACTTCACTGTAGAAAACATAACAGGCTTGCTGGGCCTGCAAATTAGGCAACACGTCACACTTTGGTTTTTCGTGTATGCTAATGCTATGCAGTTATCAATATAGCAATTGCAGCCATAACTAGGCAAAACCCATGCTTGCTGGTGTTAGGAATAAGGATGTCAATTGGGTGGGACAAGAAAAGTTGTTGCAACTTCCATTCCAACTCTAATTTTTGTAGATGTGGATTTAGAGATTCCACACTTTAATAAGGTTATTTTATGTTTATTTTGGGTTCGTACAAGGGTCGCTGAATTCGTGTCCTTATTTATCGAAAAAAGAAAATTGATCATTCATTATAAGGTAAAATATGAAACATCATCACTTTTTATTAAGTATGTAACATTGTTAATTAATTCGAAAAATAGATAATTTTTTAAGTGATTTTCTAGAACTTTCATTTGTTCCTCCAACCTCATTAAATTGGTAAAAATGTATCACTTTATCTTTGAATGTGCATTTATGATTGAAAAAATTAATGCACGACATTCATGTGAAAATCTTACACACTGTTTTCAATTTATGAAAGCTAATAAGTTCAAGTCAAAATCCATAAAACAATATCTAAAATATGTCAAAATCAAGGCGGTAGTCTCTTAAAATGATGTTACACACGTTGGAAATGACATCATTTATATGTTTCCTACAAGATCATATCAATTTAAACCCAAATTGTCAGGGATAAAAATGCTCATGCTGTTCAATTCTATTGAAAATAAATAGAAACAACATATAGAATTTTAAATAAGTTTCTCAACATTTATATATTTGGATATTTTAAAAATGTTACAAAATTATTTAAAACCCAATCATCAAATTTAACATAGTATATAAATAGAGAAAATTTATATTGAACAAAAGTGTTATTTTTACCTTATGAAAAGTTTGCATAATTAAATCTAAAATTATCAAATTATTTATGATCCTATATGTTTACAACCCTAATTTTTACTATAAAATTTATTTATAAGTCTTAACTTATTTATAATTTTAATTATATTGCAAGACCTTACAAATTATAAAATAATAATTACAAACAGCACCCTGTTTGAAAATAAAAATTGCAAAGCTTATTGCCCAACACAGCGGCTAACTAGTAGGAAAACAATTACAATTTGGCCATAAAACGCAAAATACAAAGAATAATACGCAGCTCCTCATTCCCCTGTTCCTTGCAACATCTTTTCTTCTCTTCCTTTCTCTCTAAAACTCGATTCGCGGTTAGTCTTGTCCGATTCGTCCTCCTCCTTGAGCTTTGAGTTTTCAGATCATCCACCGCCCTTCATAAAATTTCAGATTCGAAACTACCTCAAACATTGTCAATTGCCATATCTTCCATTCCTCTTTCCGATTAGTAGGTCATCTTCGCTGAATCTCCACCAATAGTTCCAATCAGGTAATTCTATAGTTTGGATTGCGATTTGAGGAGGCTTCAAGTATGAATTGCGGTCACTTTTATATCGTTTTTTTTATTGTATCGTGCATTGGAATTAAAATTGCAAGTATATCATGATTCCCTGATTGTTTTATTATCCCTAGTAGAATTGCAGAAACAAAATTATTATTTCTTTACAGTATTATCTCTTACTATCTCCCCTTTCTGATTATGTCAGTGTCAAATCCTGGTTGAACGGCATCAGTTAACGACGCCTCCGCAGAGGCAAGGGGATGGAGGGCAGTGGTGTTTGGGATGATAGCCTCGATTGGCTCAAGCTTGAGGTTGTTATTATATTACTATTTTGACTTTTGTTAACAAAAATGTTGATTGTTGGTTGCTTTCTTTCTGTATTTCTTGCAGCATCCAGTCTCACGGTCAGTTTCACACCATGTGAATTACAAGTGTTTGCTTGAGGCTGAACGTGTTGTAGTGGAGGTGCGCTCTTTATTTGTTTTCTTTACTGGTTTCTGTCTGAAGCACTGATTTCAATTCAATTCATGTAGAAAATTTGTGAATTTCTACACATAAAATGGTTTGATTTGAATTGAATTTTAAACATACCCTAAGGTTCTACTATTTAGTGATGGAAATTTCTGCAGTTGGCAGTGTTACTTTTGCAACTTCAGAAATATTCGTACATATAGCAATTGTACAAATTGAACAAGCGTTCTTCAGTTTAATTGTATTTAATGTCAATTTCTTATTCGAAAAACTACAATGATATATTACATTCATCGACAATAACTTTGACAATTTTATTAAGCGTTCTTCATTATTTTGTTTGTTTTTTTCTTTTTAATAATATTCAAGCCCTGATTTTCCGGCCTTAACTTTAAAAAAACGTTTGCCTAGCTTACAATCGTGCCACAATTCTATATTCCTATCCTATGATTTTTGAACAATTTAAAGTGGGTATGGTTTTCAATCACCTTTAATATTTAACAATGTGAACTGAAGCTTTAAATTGTGTTCCTCACATTTTAAGTCATTGGTATTTTGCTATATGTTTAATTTTTATTGATCTTGGAATTAGCACAATATATATCATGAAGAGTTTTAAGTTGTAATTGGGTTGTTTCTCCCTTATATTGTACCAAAGTTAGTCAATAATTTGTTACTCTTTGCTTTTAGGGTCGTGGAGTTGTTCTTGTCAATATAGATGAGGCAGGCACCTTGATAGTGACTAATTTTCGTCTAATTTTTATGGTGAGTGCTTTACTTTATGCTTCTATCCTTTCGTTTCGATTTTTGAGATATCAAGGATTATATTATTTCTTGAATGTTTCCATTTAGGTTGAGAATTATGGATTAGGGAGGATTTTTTACTTTTTTTTTTGTTCATGTATTTCTTATGTGTACATCTGTTTATCTCAAATTGGAGTATATTCTTGTATGTCATGATGAATAAGTTTGACAAAAAGAAACTTGAGAAGTGTAAAATTGAGGATTTAAGTAGGAACACAAAATTTAAGTTGTTCAACCAAATGATTGGTCAATGTAAACTAGTATTTGTGCAGGAAATGTTGCTAGATTGAGCAGTTGACTAGTTATTAGGTTACATGAATGTTGTACTTAGTACATTATTAGTTAATGAAGTTGAATACACAACCAAACCAAGGACATTAAGGTAGTGATAGAAGTTAGAACTCAAAACTGAAAAAGTGATTGACCTAGCAACAAAGAACTAGCAGGGTAATAGAAAGCTGAAAATATTATTCTAGGACAATCCGATTGGGCCAAACTTTACAGGGGATAGAATTAGTCAACCTATTATTCAAACATTAATATGGCAAAGATAATCGAACAAAAACCTTCCCCCTTATTTACTTCTGAAGACTACTTTCATACCACTAACAGGCAATAATCAAACATTACAGACTTCCCTCTCTACCCTAGTTAACCTATTAATCTTCAAGCTCTTTTTTTAAGGTCCATTCATTCTCTTGTAGAAATTCAAGATTCTGGCCCTTTAGTTAACCTATTAATCTTGAAGCGTGTTACTCTTTAGGCCCAAAGACTTACTGTTAACAGGTAGACAGATATAATTATAGTAGAAATAAGATGCAAGGAGTTCTAGAGGGTAGGATAAAAGGAAAGTATAATGATCTAAGCATTACACAGAAGTCCTCAGTCATTATATCTAATTAAATAGCATTGCACTTCTTGTACTAGCATAACTTCTGGATCTTCTATTAATTCACAGAAAACGAGATCCAAAAGCTTTGCAGACATTTATGTGTAGTCTCTAATTGATCTTAAACATTGATGCAATGGACTAAGAAAGCAATTCTACTTCGCCAGAGTTTAGGAATCGTAATGAAAGTTATTAGGGGATGGCATCTTTCTCATCAATTAAGGAATTGGACTTCATAATGAAGTAAAGGTTCTAAGGGATACTGAATCTCTGCATGGCAAAGCTTCGAATTTTTGTTACAAAATGGTCAGACTTGTGATACCCACCAGTTAATTTGTCAGACCAAATATGATTGTTAGATTATGGAGAGAAATATAAAAAACTTATCCTAGATAGAATAATGTCTCGATCAGTCGGTCACTCCAATATAAATGTTAGATTAAACTCCTAAGTTTCATTAATTTTTAACAATGTTAACTGTATATATTTATTTATTTACGCCAGATTGGGGGGGGGGGGGATAGGTTTGATGTAATGATTTCTTGTATGTGAAGATTTTAATAACTTTGGTGTAGATTAGATATTAAACTTGCTTTATTGATCCTTTGTACATCACATTGGAGGAAATAGAATAATATAACTGAAGTAATTTCCTAACTTGGTTCTCTTCACTTGTGTATTAAAACATTAATAATTTTGAAATGATATTAAATTTAGTTGATTCTTAGATTTTTGAGTTTGTTCGCATTTTCAACATTAAATGGACATTTGTATGCATAAATATGAGGATAGAAATGAATATAGTGAATAAAGTTAGAGGAAGACCAAAGACTTAACTTGGATCAAGGTTATTAGGAATGATCATCAATAGTTTGGTCTCTTAAAGGATCTTATATGCAACACGAATGGTGGATCATTAAACTCACATTAGATAGTTAGGATTAAGGCTTGGTTGTTGTCGAAGTTAGATGGGTAATGTTTATTGATCTCTCTAGAAATAGTGTTGAAAGGGTAGATGCTAATTTTTTAAGATTATGCTGATTCTATGCCAATAATTTAGTTGGAGTTTTGTATGCTGATAATATGGGCCAACATGAATAATCTAGATTTGCAATACTCATTTGCTTTTGAACTATTTGGTGTAATTGCGTTTTTTTTTCTTTGGTTTTTTAAGAGTGAGGGGACGGAAAACGTTATTTCGCTTGGAACAATTCCATTGGCAACAATTGAGAAGTTCAACAAAGTGGTATGTTTTTCATGAGCTAATTACTTATCTTGTTATTTAACAATAAGTATACATGCTTGGGTTACCATTCAAAATTCTTGTTTTTAATTTTGAGGTAATAGTCTAATAGTTTGTTGCTTTTATGTTAACATGTCATCTTCTTGTGTACATTGTATGTGTCCAAAATGGTTAAGAGAAGACCATTTTTCTCGTTTCTGATTTTTTCTCTCATATATCTTTACAAATTCTTTGTCCATGAGTTCATTACTCAAAATTTCTTTTGTTGTGTGAAGTTTATCTTTTCTGATGAAAGATATATAATTGAGATAAATTGCTTTGCTCTGAATCATTTCTATCATCTAGATGAACACATGGGAAATTAGGATTTATTTCTGAAGGCAAGTCCAACTGTTCCCCATTTTGGAGAATTCTCCAAAGTCGAGAATGAATATGGGGAATGGTCAAGTCCAATCATTCCACATATGGTATATCCCCATAACGGGGTTCCCCAAATATGGGGAATGAACCTATTCCCCATTTTGGGAAATAGATTAAAATAATATCACTTTTTGCTTCTTTATTGTTTTTAGTTTTTGTTTGGTTATTCTTTTTGTTAGTTTAATAATAAAATATTATTATTTTAAAGTGAATTTGATTTGGGGAATGAAAAATGAAGATGGTTGAAGAAAAAACACCGTAGATCATGCAAATGGGGTTTGGGGAATGGAAAATGGGGAAAATGGTTGGAATTGCTCTTAGAATGAAGAGGTTGCTTGGGTTCTTGGTATATATGGGACATGGATGCATCCCATTTCTCAAATTTTTCTGACCTTTCGCTAGTAATAGGTTTAATTAGATGATATTGAGCACTTTAATGACTCCATACTATTGGTACTGAAGTGAAACATATGCATGTTTTCTTTCATTTGGTACTCGATTGGTAAAAAATCATCCTTACAGTTTAGATAATGTTTTCATTAGATACTCCTTAAGCCTCATGGAGATTGCAAATCATGTTATTAGGGGATAAAAAAAAAGTGCTTGTGATGAAATGTGATATAACTTTTTCTCTTTTTGTTTCATATATTATATATGTTTCTTCAATAATTACATTAATATGTCTTGTACAACTCTTAATTGTTACATGAGATAAGGATTCCCCACTTATAACAATGCATTTAAGTTTGCAGATCACAATTGAAATATTTAGTGGCTCATGTATTTATAATACTGCAGGTCGTAAAAAATCAACCTACTCCTCGTCAATTAGACAAGATTCCATCACGTCGACTTCTGCAGGTCATTGGTATGATTTCAGAGTTAATTTTTTATAGGTTTATATGGATAGTTCTGTGATGTAAAGTGAACTATCAACTACTCTTAACTTTGTTTTCTTGCTAGTTCTTTTGTCTTATTTTTTGACCACAAGATTAAGAGTTGGTTTCATTATTGAGATGTGGCGAATAACCACATAATTTAATTTGTTCTAGTTTGATTGCCCCGACTATAAGATGTAGAATAGATTTGAGGTTTGCTTACTAATTATCGGATTGTATGGCATGCTGAAGTTTGCATCACTTGCATCCATTGATTTAACTTGGAGGGTGTATCTTGAGTGCATCCATGCCTGTGTTTTTTAAGCATAGGTTGTACCAAGTCTGGATGAGAGAGGAGAGATGTGATAGTTTAATGTCTACACAATTTGGTCATGTCTTGTGCATGGATAATAGTTATCAAACCCGGATTCGATTCGATAATCGAAATCCACATTTTGTGAATCAGGAATCATGAATCGAACCAAATCTTAAGATTCGGTTTAAGTTCATAAAATAATAAAAACATAACATTTAAATCTTTAACTTAAAGATATTATCAAACTTTAGCTTAGATATGCAAGTTTAATTAAAAAAAATATGTAACTATATAGGTACTTAAAATTCAAATCTAATGCATATTTAATCCTAATAGAAGTTTTAGTCAGCGGTAATATACTTATAGTTTAGCTTATTTCACAGAGTTTGGGTTCCTCGCTTCAGTGGCTAATTGGTGTGGTAATTGTGGCAATGACCTTATTCTATCATAAGTCAAATCTTTAATGTTGTCATCTTCAAAATAAATATACTTCTACCATGCTTTAATTTATAATAAGTTCATGAATCAACCGAATCTGTAGAATCGTAAGATTTGGTCGATTCACCACTGAATCGGTATTGAATCGTAAGATTCAGTGCGAATTAGATTCACCCCATAGATTCATATCGATTTGGGGTTGAAGCTTATCTTATGATGGACTTGTCACAACTGCTGCTTGTAAATTCAAGAACCCCCAAACAGTCAGTTTCCTTTTCTGTATGCACTTTTCCAATGGTTTGCAAGATTTCCACATTCATAAAAAATAGGTTTATATTCTCAATCTCATTGTGAAGAACCTATAGATCTTCTAGACTGGATTTTTTTCTCGCATTTTTATTTCAACATATAGGTTTCTATTAGACTCATGTTGCAAGGTTCTCATGGTCATTGCGAAGTCAATGTTCACTTTCACATCTCAACCAACTCCATTGGTTCTGATTTCTACTATTTGCAGGCCTCTAAAGCAGTAAAATTAACTTTCATTAATGCTGATTTTGCTTTTATATTTTTATTTTTCGGTGAGCTTTCATACCACTTGATGCAGACAAACTTAATGTAGAAAATGGATTTAGCGAAATTAGATTCAACAATTGGGATTACAATCAGATGATTTGGAATGCACTAAATTCCAAATTAATCTGGTAAGTGAAAATAATGATTTTATTGACAAACTTTTACAATAGATAATACCAAATAAATATTAATTTCAAAAATCTAACTGAAATAACTTCTTATTGAATAAGCATATTAATAAGGATGAAGTGCAAAAAACAAACACACAGAAATGAAACTAAGAAAATGCTTTTATCATTATTTTGATATGATCTTATATAGGCTAGGAATCTGCTGCATCATAATTTTTCTGATGATGTGGCTCTAGACCTAGAAGAAACTACTCGAATAAAACATCTACTTTGAATCTCCCAAAAACAAAAATCAAAACATCTCTTGTTTGATAATTTATACTATGATCGAGAACTGATATTGAAAGAAACCAAACAATAACAAGAACTTGAATTACCCAAATGAGAGCAATAACAAAGATTACAACCTAAATGGAAGACACAAACAAGACTAAGAACAAGTAAGCAAACTCAGAGCTAGGCTCCCCACAGGGCTATGCCCCTTCTCAAACTAAAGTTTAGACCCCAGACACTCCTTATATATAACCCAATAAAAGACCTAAAGACATTGTCACTTATCTACCATTTTGTTCTAAACACATGTCTAACAGATAAGATATATGAGCCTACGCAATTCATCTATATTATTTTACTCTAATGCATTAAAACCAAGCAAAGCAAGCTCAATATCACCCTCAACATTATAACTTCTCCCATTAATTAGCAGCGTAGTATGTATTATTATAAGGGTGCATAAACCATTAACTTTTTCATTTTGTCTACTTTGCTTACGTGTTGTACATCTTTCCAACAAATGAATATGTCATCTTCTATTGGTGAGTAGAAGCAAAGTATTGCTGACTTTGTAGATTTTGATTTTTTTTTATTTGTCTTCAAGTACATGCTTATTTGAGCATTCTTTCTTTGCTGTATCACTGAAATAGTAAAATTAAAACCATTGTATTGTAATTTAAAAAAGTAGGTCTCAACTCTCAGCCATCAGCTTGTATCTATGGTATATCCATCAATGGGAAGTTCATTGAGAACTTCACTATTCTAGTACTTAAACATTAGTGGTTCGCAAAGGCAGGTATATAACACAAATAAATTAGTAATTAAAGACGGAAAAAGAGCAATTGCACAGGTTTAGGTTCAAGTCACATCCGGGATGGGATGGGGATGCAATTGTGCATAAAAAAAGATGGAAAAGAGCCCAAAATTGAACAAAACACTTTACTTGATTGGGAAATTCACCAATAGCTGTGGACTAAAACAACAATGAGCTTGGTTTGGTTTCATGAGCATGGATTGTTTTCTTGGACATGGCTTGAGGTACATGACACTTGTAGCAGCCATTGTATAGTAAGCAACAACTGAAATTTTTTGAGCACTTGATCCTTTCTATGTCTTCCAGATGTTTGTTTCTTCTATACATCTTATTGTCTTCATATGAAGTCCTTGCAAATAAAACCTATTTCAAGTGAATACTTTGTTTTGCTTCATAACAAGCCAAACTAGTGCAACATGCAATTTCATGACATTTTTACTATAATTATTGTATTTCCTTGCTTATAATATATAAAATAGTTTGTTGACTATGGTATAGTTTTCATACCTTACAAAAGTTTTTTATTCTCAAACTTTTTTGGTAAATTTCTTTATTGCTTTATCCACATACAATATGGGGTATTGTATTTGCGTGGATATATTAATATCTTATGTCGATTTGAAGGTAAAATGTTTTTGTTTGTATTAAACTATTTTTGTTGATTGATGTTCTATTGTGTTTAAATGTAAACCTGCATTCACTGGGATTTTCGTTCTGACAGCTTAAGTTTGAATTCGACTGTTTCTTATGTAAAAACAGCTGTTTCTATTATACTAGGCTGACCTTGACTTTTTGTTAAAGACTCAGATTTAAAATCTATGGCCATTCTCCCTATTCACCTAGTGCCTAGTTGCCTTTCATGATTTCATCTATCCCTTTGTCAGGGAATTTAGAACAAGCCACTGTATCCCTTGTGTTTTACATATGCTTGGTGTAGAGGCTAATTCTATTAGTTTATCCTTTCCATAAATGCCATATGGCCTCTATGTAATGGCTTCATCAGCTATTGTTTAGTGTTTAGTATAAATTAAACATGTAGGCTTTTGTTTGGTTTCATGATTTCGCGGCTGAAATGCAATTTGAAATTTTTGGTAGTTCTGAATTACAAGACCATATCAATTTAATTATACCAGCTTGGTAATTCACAATTCAATTATACCTTTTTTTTTAATTATTGGCTCACCTGCCGTACACTAGTTTTTTTTTTTCTGAAAAAGTACGTCAATTGCGGATCTTCTTTTGGCAGGTAAAGATATGAGAATCATTGTCTTTGGTTTTCGGCCCAAAACAAGACAGGTTGGTTTTATTTTGCTAACCCTTTTTGTGTTTACTCTTATTTTCTTAATTTCTTCGACGCTGACACTTGTAGTGCTTTTATTTAATGGTATGGAATTTTCTTGCTAGTTCATGTTGTTAGTATTGTCATAGTGTTTTGGATATATTACAATTGTGTTTCCCTTATTGGTATAATAGGTATGGGTGTATGGCTATTGTCAAATGTAAATTGAAGATATGTTCCTAAATTAAGGAATCATATCGTTAGATTTATGTATCAAATGGTATATAAATGGCTTTTGTATTGAGGAAAAGTAAAGTTTTTTGGTTTTCAGAACCCTTATCTTGGTTCCTGACAATAGCAAGATGTCATATTCGATGAGGGAGAAATGCATACTTCACTCTGCTTGCATTTTTTAAATGGAAGAAGAATTTTGCCAAGGAAGTCAACACATTTAATGGATCTGGGAAGCATAAATGAGAGCATATATAAGCGGTAACTTTGTTTTAAACAACTTAACAGAATGCCTGTTTCAGCATCCTTATTAATTATCCATGAAGCACCGACATGGACCCAGATACGGACACACAAAATGGCAATATAAAAAATGAGACAGACACAACGAGACTCGAAAATATTTAAAAATCATAAATAACAAATCTTCGTTAAAACAAATGTAAATTTTCAAAATGGAATGCTTAAAGCCAGATGAAATGGCTTTATTCGGTTAGTATACGGATATGTTAATGAATATGTTGATCATCAATATCCTTGTTTCTTTTCATATGTGCCTTTACATTTCCGGTCTGTTATTCTTTCAACAATCAAGTATGAAGGATGGTGTGTATTAGAAAAATTTATATCACCTTGTCTATTTTTTCAAATCAATGCTGACTTTGAATTGTACCAGAGACGTGTTATTTTCGAAGCATTACAAAGGACTTTGAAGCCTCCAAGACTTTGGGATCTTTATGCTTTTTCTTGTGGACCCTCCAAATTTGCCAATGATAGCCCAAAAGTGCGCTTATTGAATGAGTATTTCCGTCTTCTTGGGAAAGGAAACCTTAGCACATCGATGCAAATGATTGAAGACGGGTCTTACATATTGTCTAATGAGTTGTGGAGAATCAGCACAGTAAATTGCAATTATACAATGTGTCCAAGTTATCCTTTTGCCCTGCTTGTTCCAAAATCCATAAGGTGAGATAATAGATGGCAGCATGAGTTAAATGGGGAAAAATTGATTCGTAAGCCTGATTTTGTCACCTTTATGATAAAAACTATTTGGATAATGTAGCGATGATGAGGTTCTTCAAGCATCCAGCTTCCGGGCCAGGTGTCGATTACCTGTAGTTTCTTGGTGTCATCCAGGTATGGTTAATTGAATCATTATTACATATTTATGTTCCTTCTTCCCTTTACTCTCAAATATTGGTTATTTTGGATATTTAGTTACTGGAGCAGTCCTCGCCCGTTCATCCCAGCCCTTAGTTGGAATTATAACTACTCGGAGGTATTTTGAACTTGCTGCTTAACTAAAAATAAATTTATGGAATACTAATTGCGTGTGATTTTAACCTTATATGTTTCAAATTGCATCTATTTCTTGGTTATTAATAGTTATTTGGAATGCATTAATGATCATTATGCTTGGTTGTATTAATGCATGTCCACAGTAACACAGATGAAAAGCTTGTTGCTGCACTTTGCTCTCAACTTGGTGGTGCAAAGGGGCGGAGGTATTGTTTTCCAGTTCCTTTTTGCTGTAAAATTATAATCAATATTTGTCAAGTTATGAAGAAGACTTATCAGAGGTCAACATTGGGACATGTTCCGACATGCAAATATGGTGTACCGAACCTTTTCTTTTGTTTTTGAGGGGACACAAAATTTAGGGTATTTTAGCTAGAATTTTAAACAAGAGTCACTTGTTTGCAAATTAACAAAATTGAGCAATTAATAACTGCTTTAGTACTAAATCTCTCCAGTTAATTAACATAAAAAACTAATGTTGTTACTACCAAAAATAAGGAGCAGCATAAATGGAAAAAAATGGAATAAATTATTTCATCAGCAATTTGTTTTATTAATTTTTAGAGTTGGAATGTTGAGTGTCTCACAAGAAAACTATGGACTTAGTAGATACTATGAAGTGAAGGAAGGTAGAAATCATTTTCCTATAAGTGATTGTCAAGTTATGAATCTGACTCAGTTTGCAAGTTAAAGAAATAGAGGAAAGTTGAGGGTGAGAAGAAGAAATTAGGCAACAAATAGAGGTAATAGGGTAAAACAGATTTATTGGTAATTCATTCATTACTGGATCGGTACAATATTCTCAATACATAATAGCAAACAAATAACAGAATTTGATATTTCAAAAAAATAATAATAGCAAACTAATTACAGAATTTGATTTTTCAAATTACATTTTGAGAACATATACGAATTGAAAGAAGTCCATAACAATAGCTTAGATGTGGACGTACTTTTGGAGTTATAATAGAGCTTTTTTCTATGGCTTAGCTTTACCGTGGTTTTGATGACTGAATATTTATGACTTTAAGATGTTTCTTCTCTTTTTACTCCAGGAAGTTATATATAGCTGATGCAAGACCTAGAAGAAATGCTATAGCAAATGGAGCCATGGGTGGTGGTTCTGAGTCATCTTCTAATTATTTTCAGTCCGAGGTATGTGAGAGAGTTTTGAACTGTAGCTTTTCACCGACTGATGATGTAGAATGTACTAATATTCTGAAACATTGCTTCTTCCATCAGGTGGTTTTCTTTGGGATAGACAACATTCATGCAATGAGAGAAAGTCTTTCTCGTCTTAGAGAATACCTAGATACTCATGGTACAACTTCATCAGATGGAATGTCGTCATTCTTGGTGAGTCTTCAATAGCCATGACAAAAGTTGAAAATCTCTTTGCAGTTACAGGAGATTTGTTGTGATCATAATGTTACATGACAACTTCACGTGTCACATCCGATTTATACGGATAACAAATTCTAGACAGTCACCTTTTTTTTTCAAATTTACTGCACATTACTAATGATAGCATTAAAAAAATATTGCTATTGCAGTAAAACAATCAAATAGTTTTATTAGCATAATAGAAAAGGAGTTTCATTCAAGTGCTCTTTTGCATTTTGTTATGTAACATCATACTGCTTACTCGTAGTCTTAGTACAATCCATTTTATCATTTTTAAACCATTTCTATGAACAGTAAATAGTAATAATAAGTAATTTTTTAGTAGTTTTGAAAATTACAATTATAGCGTGGTAGTTTGCCCTATAATATTTTGAGGCCAATTAAGCACATGATAAACTTTTGGCAAGATTTGGATATAGCTTGCAATTGATGACACATCAGGATCAATGAAACTACCAAGCATTAATAATTTTCTATTTAAAATTTTATTTGATTTTTGAAAAGCCTAGGTAAGTGTGCTTTGTTGTCTGATTAAAGCTACAGCCAAAAGTTTTTCTAATTTGATAAATTAAGGTCATGTATCATTGGTTCCCCTTCAACTTTAGTTATGGGCTGCTTCTGCCTTTCCTTGATCCTAAAGTTTTTCTGATATGATTGATTTTTATTTGTTTAATAGTTTTTTGAGTATTATTGAATTATAGTCATTAAATATTATCATTATGAAAATATTAAAATATGTTGTTTCCATAATTTAGTAAAAATCGGTGTCAATTGCATGTAAATGAGTTAGCTTGGAAAGGTCGGTTTAAATTAAGAGTAAGAACAAAAGTTATGCAAATACGAAACCATAAACATTGATAAATGAACATTCAATAAATTCAGTCTTAATTAAATAATAAATTTGTATAATCTCGAATTAGGCCGATGAAATAAAAAATAATAACCTCATTAAATGTAACAAGTAGTCTGTTTCTGTTTTTTTGTTAAATGGTATCTGTTGTTGATGCATGATTTACAGAGACATGGTGGTTGGACTTGGGGTGGAGGCAATCTAAGCAGTATGTCTGCTTCTGTATCAAGCCTTGGAGACACTGGTTGGCTAATACATGTTCAAAATATTTTAGCTGGCTCAGCCTGGATTGCTGCACGGGTTGCTTTGGAGTCAGCATCAGTCCTAGTACATTGTAGGTAATGTATTGTTTCATTTCTTGGTCCTGGTGACCATAGTAGTCGAGAGCGCAAAGGGCACTCAAAGCGCTAGGGTCTCGCTTCTTGCTCTTACACAAAGCGAAAAATAGCGCTCGCTTAGGATAAAAAGGTGCACCATTATAAATTCATCCAAAATATTATAGGTTTAGAAAAATTTATAAAACATGGCTACTCAAAACTAATAAATCTTAAAAATACTACATGTCACAATAGTCCACAACAAAAAAACAAATTAAATACTAAGTCATTAAAATCTAACCATCTGCGCTTTTTTTTCAAAGTGCCCACTTTTGGAAAAATAGTGTGCGCTTTTTTGCCAAAGGCGCACGCTTTATTTGCAAAAACACTTTTTGCACCCCAGTGCTTTGTGTTCAAAAAAAACGCACAGCGTGCGCTTCGATCGCAAAAGCGAGTGCTTTTGACTACTATGCTGGTGACATTGATGAAAGAGATATATGCAACTCTTGCTTCTGTGTGAAAATATAAAATAAAAATCTACTGCTTGCCAATGCCATAAATATTGTTTAAATTCCCTGTTAGCTTCTGAGTCTTTCCTTTTGTACACTGTAATAGTAACATTAGACTTGATGGTCTTGGTAGGATTCCCCGCACCTTTCTTATCCACCTGAGGAATTGAGATATGTCTTTTGTTAGTCAAGTGTCAAGACAGTTGAGTTTTTGCTCCTCCAGTCCTTAGTTTCACAATTTCAGATGGGAATTATTTTCATGGCTTTTAGTCATCAACTTTCTGTCAATTTTTTAATTGGCTGCTCTGTACTTTCTCTTGTTTACCACATGAATGAAATGGTGCATCAAAGGGTCGATGTGGCAGATTTTTGCTTTTCGTATACAAGGGTTACTAGCTCCAAATTTTTAATAATTGTTGGGGAAAACAAATTGAATTGGTATAATTTTTTATCAGAATTTTTCCCTTCACACGTTTACTTATGGTGTGTTAAAATTGCGAAATTGAAGTCAATTATGATTCCCTGTATTTTTTTTTTTTTGATTTTGATCTTATTTGTGAAGGCTAGTGCTTATTTTCATTGTGTTATGCAGTGACGGGTGGGATAGAACTACTCAGTTGGTTTCACTGGCGAATCTGTTGCTTGATCCATACTACAGAACATTTTCCGGGTTTCAGGTATTTAGAGCAGTATTATTGCAGTTTGAGTTCTTTCTTTTTCACATGTGTTAGCAGGCTTAGCCAAACGTACATTTTTCATTTTAGGATTTCTAAATTGAAACAGGCACTGATTGAAAAGGATTGGCTAGCATTTGGGCATCCATTTGCAGATCGTGTTGGAATGCCAACAGTGTCTGGAAATGGTAATATGCCTTCCGAATTATCCAGACAGTCTTCTGTTGGGAGTTATCCTTCACCACCCTTGCGCCAATCATCAGCATCATTGGCATCTCAGCCTCCCAGTTCTTCTCATGCACAGAACAACTATTCTCCCATTTTTTTGCAGGTCTGTTGACTTACATGTCCTTCAACTTGATGCATGTTTAAGAAAGGCTTTCCTCTCAATTACCCAAACTTAGTAAATGACAAAAGCAGTAGGTAACCAATTGGTTCTGGAAAGGTCTCAGCATGTTTTTACATAGCCTTATGTTGCCTTAGTTGCTGTCAATTGCCTTGCTGTTTCCATCTGAAAGTTTCTTTTATTTGAAGATAGGAATTCAAGATTTAGGTATGAGGATTTGCTGGTTTGTTTATTAAACCATATCGAAAACTAAAATGCACATTAATTAAAAACCAAAACTAATGAAGATTTTCTTTGATTCAAACCTTACCAAATCAGTATTTTTGGTTCTTTGAAAATTTAAAAAAATTTAATTCTCTACAAACAAAAATTCGTACCGTAAAAACGCATTCTAATAAAAGTATAAATATCCACGTATGTGGAAGAGATCAACATATTGAATTCAATATCAGGTGTTTTGCGGTAAAAATTCATCACTTCACTCAAGTTCTTTTTCTTATTTTTCGTTATTGTAATTGCACAAGTCAACAATGGTCTGATGCATCTATATATTAAGGTTGAAAAGCGAAGTCTGATTTTGATCTAATAAAATTTAGATGCTAGTGTCCACATTGAAAGACAAATAAGTGTCACGATGAACAAGGTACATCAAACATTCCATATTTTAATATTATCCTTATGAGTTGGTTCAATCATCGAAAACCGAAAACCAATAGATATACAATAATAGAAACCACACCAAACAAAAACAATGCATATGTAATAGAAAAACTAAACCAAAAACAATGCATATGCAATTGAAACCAAAGCAAAATACTGTTGGTTCAGCTTGGTTTGTTATTTCAAGTTGGTACTTGGGTGTATGGTTTCGTTTCTGGGTTTGGTTTGTCAACCCTTATTAAATTCTTTCTAGAAATAGAGAGAGAGGGAGACATATAATTGGATTTTCCATACTCCATACTCACAGAAAAATGTGATGATATGGATTATAACATGACTGCCTTATGTAAAAAACAACTTCCTTCAGGAGGTTTTCTTTTATTTTTTATAATGAGAAATATATATTAATATGACAAACACAATCTAGGCCTGAAACACGAGGATAATAAAACAATTCCACATAAGGGAACATAAATACCTCAAAAGGGAAACAAAAGCTAACCTTAAAAGAGTAGTAGAGAAAAAAGTAACTGAACATACAAGCCTACAACATTCGTCCCAAAAAATTTGAAATAAGCACTCGCAAAATTGAAGATCTAAACAAACAAAACGGTACAACTAAAACACTTGTCACCAAAGATTAGATCCAAAAAAATTGTTCAGAACTCAGAAATAAGCTGGCCAGGCAAAGATGAACTATTTCAGCTCTGAGTGTTGGTGTAAATTACAAGTAAATTTGGGTAATCTTGAGCAGTAAAGTGTAGATCTGACCTTGAGAACTCAAAACCAATTGATGGAGAAGAATATAGCCAAACCACACTTTATTACTAAAAGTTGCAACAAATAAGATGGGAGCAAGAAATAAAAGAGCAGGAGGGAGAAAAAGGCAAAGCCTAAGGCTTTCTAGCTTTGCTTTCTCTCTCCTGGAATAAAAGTGTTGGAGAAGTTTCTAGTGAGAGAGAGGAGGGTTAGAGAGAGGTCAGACCTTAGGAGGTATATCTTTTTGGGTAAGGAATTTGGTGTCGAAATCTCCAGTTAAAATAGTTGAAAAGTCGCATAGCAATCATGTTCTAAGATAATAGGTACATGTAATTGTTGTTCTATTACTTTATGCTTTCATATGTCAGATTCTTAATATTTTGAATTTCTGTTTTTACCTAAAGATGCATGAGTGCAATAATGTGGAATAATTTCTTTTATGTCAGTTTACTAATATGTTGCATTGAAGGACTTTTGCTAGTTAATGGGGGATAACTAATGGTTGAATAATGTAAATTTCTTGTACAGTGGGTTGATTGTGTGTCACAGCTATTGCGAATGTATCCATTTGCTTTTGAGTTTGGTGCGGTATGTTGCTTTTCCATTGCATTTACTTATTGTTTAATGAAACAAATATCGTGTTTGAATGTGTAGATGATGACAATATTTTTAATGGTGTTACATTTCCTCGCTGTGTTGTATTCAGGCTTTCCTGGTAGATTTACTGGATTGCGTTCTTTCTTGTCGTTTTGGAAACTTCTTCTGCAATAGGTGAATCTAATTCTTATTCGCCAACACCTCTCCTCCTTTCCATTCAATTTGTTTATATCCTTCATATATTCACTTTTTTTTCTTTTATCTATTAATATCTAAAGATTTAATAGTTTGGTTCCAGACATAGAACCTTGTATCCCCACTTTGTGGAGATGTAGTATTTGACTTCCCTACGTGATTAGTAAAATTTAAGAAAAATTTTAGGCCTATATCGTGAATTCAGGATATCTCTGAAGTTTTCACAATATTTATTAATTAGTCACAATTGTCACAGTGACCTGTATAATTTTCAGCAAGGAAGCATCATACAGCACATTAATATGCTCTTGACTTGTATTTTCAGTGAAAAAGAAAGGGAACAAGTTGGCGTCTCTGAAGCTTGTGGTTGCATTTGGACGTATTTGGCAGATTTGCGTTATTCGGAAGGAAAATCGCACGCTCACTACAACCCTTTTTACGATGTGCAGAAACACAGCGGTCCATTGTTGCCCCCAGCTGCAGCCTTAGCTCCAACCTTGTGGCCACAATTTCAACTGCGATGGGCTTGTCCTTCAGAAGCCCAATCTGGGGAGGTTGAATCTCTGTGTAGAAATATGTCTGTAAAATTTTCCGAGCAACACAAGGTAATGAATCTGTTTTCCATTAAGTGTGTTTGGAAACAAATCCCATAAGAAAATGAAAAAAATTGAATTGAATTTACTTAAAGAGAATTCAATTGAATTAATTTCTCAAACAAATTCCTTTGTTTGAGAACTTCATTTATATTAAAGAATTAAATTGATTGTTAACTAATAAATTTAACATTTTTTCACAATAATTTATATATGTATTTTGACTCCTTCAACTAAAAGCATACGAGAAGGTAAAATGGTGAAAATAATATTCAAAGGCATAACTTAAATGGATTCTTTTGAAATCTTGCAACTTTTTGCAAGATTTCTATTCCTTGCATTCACAAGAATTCAAGTCTTTCATGATTTGAATTCTATCAATATTTGTTTGTTTCCAAACAAGGGATTTCGACAAAGTGAATTCAAATTGAATTGAATTCTTTCAAAATGTACATTTACAAAAGATAACTGCATGGAAGTGAACTATGAAAATCTCATAGATTGCTTTTCATCAGTCTTTGTTTTATGTGCTAAACAAATTGCAAAATGATTCATTGATCAATCTGGATTTCCCTCCGTGGTCAGATTTTTTACCGGTAATCGATGAGCAAGCGATTGCTTTTTATTTATCTTTGTTTAATTGTTAAAAAATTTGCTAAATTTGCTCATAGATCAATCTGGTTATCCCTGAAGTCAAATATATCTTATACAGTAATCTGTGAGTAAACATCTCAACAGGCAAAAGAAGCGGCAGAACGAAAGGCAAGAGAAGTCACGGCAGCCATGGAATCATTATCAGCCGAGTTACAAAACGAAAAGCACAAAACCGTCTCAGCAATGGCCTTGGCTAAGAACACCAGCAAAGAAAACGCCGCCATTAAGAGGGCGATTCAGTCATTGGGTTGCAAGGTCCACTTTGCAAACAGCAACGCCACATCAGATTTCGAACACAATCCCGCAGAAAAAACCCCGGACCGACTCTTATACTCTTCTTCGAAAAGGGATAATGAAGACAAATCGGATCTGTCTGTGTCCATCACAGTTGTGGCAGACAATCAAGTTTCTTCCCGGAATCCGGCCGCCGGCCAATTTTGCGAGTCTATTTGCCCGTTACGGACAAAAGATGGAGGCTGCCGCTGGCCAGATGCGGGCTGCGCTCAACTGGGTAGCCAAATTGTCGGGGTAAAAGCAAACTACGATGCTTTTGACCAGCTTTCGATTTGTGATAGCTATTTCGAGACCGAATGAAGAACTAGATTCTGTTTTCAACTTCGAGTACTGTATCGTATGGGTCTCGAGATTGTTCATAGAGAGTATATAGAATTTAGAACTTTAGCCTGGTAAATTGTTCTTTTCGAGTAATAAATTGGGAGCAGAACCAGTACGGCTTCGACTTTGAGGTAAGCAGCCATTTTTGCTTATTTTTTTTAAGTGGAATTAATTAAAACAGTGTTGTAGCTTTAATTGATGTGTGCAAGTCAAATTTTCAGTGTAATGTCCGTAGTCAAATTATATTTAACTAATGTTAAATAAAAAAAGCTCCCAGTTGAATTTTGTTAGCGCATTGAAAATAATATAGCTTGAGTATCCATTTTGAGTCAATTAATCTGCTTCTCTTTGTATTAATTAAGATTAAATATCTGCATCTGTTCCGTATACTAATGTTATTACCTAAATTAATGCTTAATGAAGAAATGAACTTGTAACAGAGATGGCGAAGCTCTTTTATGGAAAGCAGATTTTTTGGGCTGCGGAGTCCCTTAGGACAATAATAGGTTTGAATATGAGAAAATACTTTTTTATGCGAAAAATTTACTAACTCTGTCGAATTTCCTTTTCTTCTTCATGTCAAAAAATGTGTTTATTTTTCCGAGCTATCTCTCTGTAGTCTGTTTCTTTTCTGCCTTTTTTTTTTTTTTGGCTCTTCTCGTCATTTTTGCTCCCTTTTTTTTGTTTTGCATCTGAGATTTTTTTTTCTTTTCCAAAACTCATATTTCCAACAAATATTATACCACAAATTGAGTAAATTACGGCTGTGATAAGTTGTGGGTTATTCAACATTGTAATAACTTTGTCGATATTTTTATTTTTTTTTTCAGGATTGTTTCTCATTTTTCTTTTTCTTTGAATGAAGTTCAGTTCATTCAATTCTTCTATAATGCTAATTATATTATTGAGTGAATTCAAATTTCTGATATGTTGTGATTTACCCAACGCTGCTACAATTTGTCAATACAGAATTGCCAGATCTACTTGTGTTAACAGTATTTTAAAAGGCGGCCTAGACAGTCGCTAAAGTGGGGTTTTTTGGAACACAGTCACGGTTTTATATAATCGGGCGAAACTAGGCAATTAAAGCGCAGAAGTGTTACCAAAACTCAGAAAATTGTTGTTAAATACTCAGATTAGTGTTACCAAAGTCCATAAAAGTGTTAGTTACATAGATTTTTTATTTTATTATATAAAAATTTACTGAATTTATCATTTTAACTTATTAATAAATATTAAAAATTAAAATACTAATCCATCTAATCCTTACCTAAGACCCCGAAAGTTTTAGAGCCTGATTAGCGTCTTTTAAAACACCGCTTGTGATTCATAATAATCAAAATACATAAAGATCAAACGTTGAACTAAGTCATATCATATATTACCAATTGGGTATAGCTCAATTGGTTCACCTCTCAAAGTAAGAGGTGGAGGTTCTGGGTTCGAAATTCAAAACCTCTTCAAAATTCATTTTTTTAAAAGACAAAAGTAATACTATATTCTCTAAATTATTTTCGCATTATGTTCTAAATATGAATAATTTGTGTTCTCAATATTCATTTCTTCAATCATTTTTCTTTTTAAAATGATAATAATAATAAACTATCATGGCTACATATAAAATATACCGTGTGTATTGTCAGTTGAGTTACAATCTATTAATATGTGTATATATTACGATAATCATCAACATGCTGATGAATAGTGTCATATACTTATCTAGATTCGTTGACCGATTTAAATCATATACGTAATTTTGTGGAAGTCTTCAATGGATATTAATAAAATTCAATCTTCAATGGATATTCGTTGATTTATATTGAGCAAAGAATTTAAATGTGAATGCAATAAGATTCTTGTGCAACTTTAAAAGTAAAAAACGCGTAAGATGAAAATGAAATATTAGAACCCACTAATATATGAAAAAAATATATATATGTTTGCATGTGAGCTTTCTAATTCCGGCTTATTGACTGCTGAATTAATCCTTAATACAGCAATTTTATTTAATAAACAACTTGATTAACCCTCAACGAGGCTTCTTTCTCTTTCAAATAATTGATTGATTAGATGCAATGGATTAATATCATATAACAAGAAAATAGCTGACATTGAATTTCGATTGACTGGAAGAAAAAAAAAATTGGAAGCTACTTTTGTTTTTTATATATATGTTGACTCTGAAATTTGGCAATATTTGGATGTCAATATAATCTCGAAAGTGTTAGTATTTGGATCTAGTATAACAGCTTTGAGTTGACCTGATGGGCGTTGACTGCTTAAAAAATAATTTTCAATTATATTATAAATGACATTCCTTTAGCATATAATAGGAAAAAAATAGCAAAAAAAGAGATGAAAGTAATACAACTCAGATTACTATGGGTAACAATAACCAATATTCATTTTCTAAATAAAAAACATTGGGTCAAATAATATTCGCTATTGTATGAATTGTATGCAATTAAACCACGATTAAATAACTTTTTAGGCCATGTTTTATACCTCAATTGCTCTTTTAATGTTAAACTTATTGAAATTGTCTATTTAGTGCATGAAGTATTCAACTTTGACCTATTTGGTACCTAACATATCGAATTTTAATACGATAACATAAAAGACCATTGAGGATCGGCAATTCTATGCATGATCAACAAAATATACCCATTCTCCAAATGACAATATAGTTATTTCACGTTTTTTGTGTTGTTAAATAGACACTTTATGTACTAAAATTAAATAGATAATGCACCAAATAAGCATACAGTGAATACGTTAAGTACCCAATAAGCAAAAAGTGAATACAACATACACAAAATAAGTAATTTCATTAAGTCAAGTACTAAAATGGCATTTGAGGTATGGAACATACCCTAAAATGGTATTTAATCCGTTAAACAATGAAAGACATGTTTTTAAATATATAAGGGTATTTTACCAATATTTGATGATTGTGTGGGTTGAACTTAAAATTTTCACATTTCCTTCACAACGTGTAGGCAACCAAGTCATTGCTTGGTTGACAGGCCAATTCATTACCATCGCCATAATACAATAACTGTTGGAACAACCACATCAGTTTGAAGTGTGAAAGTTTACGAGTATGTACAAGTATGGACATATATCACCATTTGTACAAGGTGAAGTTTAAAAACGAATCCATAACTGCTTAGAGACTCAAAGTTGATAATATTTTACCAATGGCGGTGTCATGAAGTTGCTACGATTAGTACAAGAGCCATGTACCTTAGCTACGCGGAAAAAATTCTTGTAAGTCGAACAATGGTGGTAAATTCAGTTGCTCTGGAATGGACAAATGCCCCCACGTTCGCAAAAATTTAGCGAGAAGTTCATGAGTATTCAAGTTTGAAGATGTTATCAACACTTTCTTGGTAGAAATTCAAGAGCAAATATACAGGATTAAGGCCCTATTCTTTTTAACTGATTTGTAAGTTACTGAAACTGAATTGAACTAAAATGTATTTATTTCAGTGTATACTTATAAATATGCAGTACTTATAAGTACTGAACTAAACTGAATTACCTAGTGAATAAATTGAAAAAAACAGAACCTAAATCTTATATTGAAGTCTATCGTACCAATTTTAGTAGGAATATATATGTGGTGTTATATAAAAGACCGCTACAACATGGTTGGATGTTGAATTTAATAGCCAAGACTCGAAGTCTACTTGCTCAATTTAACGAATGCGTAAATTGTTGTACAAAATACAATGATTTATTCAAAAAGTCATTTTTCACCTCCTCTGCTTAAAGATATTTAATTTTACAATTGTATGCTTTTGTCAAAAACTTTTAAAAATGGTCCAATTGATTTACAATAATAATAAATAAAAATCTTTATCTCATTCCACCCTAATATAGACTCAAATTTATGATATCTAGGATCACCGCTTAAGTCTCAATCTTTGCTAGTATCCTTTTTCCACTTATTTTCAGTTTATATATTATTATTAATATTATTAAAATAATAATAAATATATATTATTAGAATGAGAAAAAAAAATATTAATCATAAATAAAATAGATAGTAAGTAATAAAAATTATTTAAGAATACTATGAATAATATGCTAAAATTTGATTACTTATTATCGTTAATAACAAATAACTTTGTTTGATAATAAATAAATAGACAAAATAAATAATTTATAAAGTATTAAAAAGCATATACATTACAATATAATTGAGAAATATTACAATATTGTAATTTATGGTTAAGTTAATTTTTCTAATTCAATATTCGTCCATGTCATCATTTTCACTATCCTCATCGACATGTTGGATATTGTTTTGGTTCATCTCTCATATTTGTTGTACAATAGAATTCTGCAATACGTTCATTACTTTTTTTCCAATTGTCATCGAACATATTGGAATAAGTTCTTCCATCAGTTTCTTCATTATATCTTACTGGTAATCTAATTAAATGCCCCTCTCTTACACTTCTATCCTTCTCAAGTTTCTCACTAAAAAACACCTACTTCTTAATATTTATTACTAACTTAATTACGTTTTTCATTTTATAGTCTTTTTAATTAATCTACATTTGTCCCAAAATAATATTACAAAATGTGGTTTTTGTAACTACTAAAAAAGTTAAGAATCCAACAGAATATTATAATAAAATTTTATGAAACATAATTGTATTATTATAAAGTTACGAGGTAATGTTGTTATTATTGATATAAATAATTATTATTCAATTAAGCGTCGGTATTTTTAGTTTCAGAATAATAAGTTTCAGTTTAGTTTCAGTTCAGTTTCAGTATATTCAGTTCAGTTTTAGTATTTTCAGTTTTAATTGAAAAGAACAGAGTCCGGAACTAAATAGGCCCCCGTAGAAAACATCCATAATTATATAGTTGAACGCTTATGATAGTATTTGTGGAAATTCATTGATGCGGTTTTACGACGAATGGGATTTGACGACAAATGGATTAAATGGTTGGCTAGTTGTAGAGAGGGCTCCTCGACATCGATTTTGATAAATGGGACTCCGAGTGACCTAATTTGGCTTCAAAGGGGGGTTAAGCAAGGGGACCCGATGTCTCCTTTTTTTGTGTGTTGGCCATTGAGGGTTTGAAGCAATTATTTGATGAGGGAATTCGAAAGGGCCTACTACCGGGATTTCGAATTGATGGGTCTACTAGCGATATTTCCTTACGTCAATTTGCGGACGACACTTTATGCTTTATTCCGGCCAATGAATCACTACTTCCAATCGTCTGTAGAATTCTCAGATGTTTCGAAGCAATCTCGGGTCTTAGTATTAATTTCCACAAGAGCTCTCTTATGGGGGTGAATGTGAGTGATGCGGATTTGAATAGATTTGCCGAAATTTTGGGTTGTAAAGTTGAAAAATTTCCAATCGTATACTTGGGAGCTCCTTTAAGCTTTAAATGAATCCCAATTTCAAGCCGGAACCCCTTGATAGCCAAATTTCATGGAAGATTTCAGAGATGGTTGGGACAATGTTTATCATATAGCGGTAGAGAGATCCTCATAAAATCGTTTCTAGCATCCTTACCCATTTACTTGCTCTCACTTTACAAGATGTCTTCCGTGGTGAATGATAAACTTGTTCAAATCATGAGAAACTTTCTTTGGAAAGGTGCAGCGTTGGGAAGGGGATTATGCAAAGTAAATTGGGAAACGATCTCCTTGCCATGGTGCAAGGGTGGGCTCTTTATAAGGGACTTTAAGTTGGTAAAGTGTAGCCTTCTTTTGAAATGGATTTGGAAGCTTCGGGTGGGTGGAAATGAGAGGTTGTGGTATGATATTTGTGTGAAAAGGTATGGATTTGTTGTGAGCTAATTTGGGTAACTTGGATGTGATGCGTCTCTCGCACATATGGAAAGGCATCATAGCTTGTTGTGTGTCTAATGATGAGTTGTGGTCCGTTTTCAAATAAAATGTTAAGGTGGTAGTGGGGAATGGCTTAGAGAGTTCTTTTTGACACGACAATTGGACCGCGGATGTCCCCCTAGCTGAGTTATTTTCGGATGTATATTTATTGTGCAATAGGAAAAAGTGCACGGTAGCAGAGGGATGTTTAACGTTGTTTAGGTTAACTCCCTTTTCAATGCCTTTTTGGAAGCGTAACCTTAGGAGTTCGAGTTGTAATCATTGTATGCAAATTCGAGAGTGGATAGATCAATCGAATTAACGATTTTTGCAAGGGGGGTTGCTGTTTCGGCCGAGCTGCTGCCCGGATTGAGGGATGGAGCTGATGACGTGTTTTTGTGGTGAGGTGGTGGTTCCACGGAGTTTTCAGTGAGAAGCTTTGTTTAGTGTGTCTACAGATCAAGGAATCACCGATCTAGGGCTGATTTTGATATTATATGGCGTTCGAGATTAATTCCAAAGATTAAATTCTTTGGTTGGTTAGTTTTTCACAGAAGACTACCATCGAAGATATTCTTACTACGGAGAGGATACATAGATGAGGTGAAATGTCCGTTTTGTGATGAATTGGAATCCATAGACCACGCTCTTTTCCATTGTTCGAGTGCCCGGACTGTTTGGTGCGATTTATTCCTCCTTCTTGGTCTTGTGGTGATAATCCCGAAATCGGGATATGAATTCTTGATAGCTTGGCGGTCTCTCTTTCGAAGGGGGGACTATTCAGGAGTTTTTCACGTCACTGTTTTTCATAGCTTGGAACATTTGGAGACGACGAAACAAAAGGATATTCGAGGATGACCAAAGGAACGAAGACTTGCTTTTAGCAAGTTAATCATTGTCGCTTTTTATTTTTATGCAATAGAACTATGTTTTCGTTTATATGAGTGATATTGTCATTCATCCAAACAATTTACTTGATTGTACATAACTTTGTTCTCTCCTGGAGAACGTTGTAAATTGATTTTTAATGAAAAGATGGATGAGTGTTTTGTAGGCAAGCGTCTCGCATCAACCTAGTTGGGACGAGCGCCCCGAAATTTTCACCAATTCCAACCTTTTTCCGATGAAGGGACACAATGTTCCTCCGGATGTTTTTTTAAAAAAATATAGTTGAAGGATTTACTTATATATAAGTTTTATTAATTCTGGACAAATATATATATTGCTGCAAGATTTGTACAAAACTGGACCATTCATATGCTTAGAGTCTCAAGCAGCTGATTCAAAAAAAAAAAAAGTCCATATACAGCTTTTGCTTTACAGATCAGATTTTGAATGGATTGTACACATAACACGTTTATATTCCAAAAACATATACAACCCAGTATTTTTTTTTATATATTTCTCCAATGTCTCTCTCAATATTAATACAAATGGAGATATAGAATTTCAAAATTAAAATTATAATATTTACAAATATATATTATAAAAATATTAATATTGATTATTTATTATAAACGGTAAAACCTAAAATCACAAATCCCTTATTGATTAATTTTATAACTCAAATGTCATGAATGTAGTTTTTTTCTTATTAAAGTTGCACTTTCATAGAAATGAGTTTGAAGGAGTCGGAATTTAATCTCTGATCATCCCCATTAACTTTTTGTGGATGTACCATTGGAACCAAATCTAATTGGTATTGAAATTGCATGTTTAGTATTAATATATATGTATATTTATATGTATTCAAGTTTTCTTCGTGATTTACCAAATTTATGTACTTTTTTGGCGAAAACTGAATAAATCATATATCAAATAGTTGAGTAATAAAACACGAACCACGAGAGTATTTAAGTAAATCTTAAACACGGTGAAAGAGATAAATTTTACGTTACGTAAATGTATATTTTTACTTAACAACATAGAAATTTAACTTTTGGTCACAAGTGTAAGAGTGGGGTGGAGTAGTAGTAATGCACGCTTCATTCTCAAGCAAAGAAAGGTTGATAACCTGGCCCTTTCTGAACACGACCTTCGCACGTGTGATACGTACACGTGTAATCTATTTTCCCACTTTTATTTTTGTTTTAAAAAAAACTCAAACATTGAATAATAACAAATAATATCATATAAAAAAGAAAAAAAAGAAAAAGAAAGACAAGTCCACATTGTAAAGGGGGAAGGCGTGATGTATATATATAAGTAGTTAGGCAGGCAGTGGTCATATTACTCGTTGCCAAAATTTCTCTCTCATAAATTGAAGTAATAGTATAAAGTACTATAACCAGTATAGTTAGGGTATAGAAGAGATGGGAAGGCAACCATGTTGTGACAAGGTAGGGTTGAAGAAAGGGCCTTGGACTGCTGATGAAGACAAGAAACTCATCAATTTCATTCTCACCAACGGCCAATGTTGCTGGCGAGCTGTTCCTAAGCTTTCAGGTCTCTCCATTAATTCGTTTCGACTTTTTCGAACAAAATTACCGTTGGTCAGAGCAATACGAAACCGAAAAATGAATGCGAAAGAGGTTATTAATGTTGCGATATATGCAGGATTGTTGAGGTGCGGGAAGAGTTGCAGGCTGAGATGGACGAACTATTTGAGACCCGATTTAAAAAGAGGACTTTTATCGGATTACGAGGAGAAAATGGTTATTGATCTTCATGCTCAGCTTGGCAATAGGTTTTCTTTCGTTCTTTCTTTCTTCTTTTTGATGCCTCTCTATCTCTTTTTACTTTGTTTCGTCAAGTTTAATCTCTTTTTGCTGATTAACTATGCTTTTTTGTTTTTGCTGACAAGTTATTTAACAATAAAAAGTTCAACTTATTCAAGAAAATTAAGAAACCATGTATCATTCATGAATAGTTTAATATTGTGAGTAATGATGAATATACATAGTTTACTTTTTTCTTTTTCATTGGTTATATTGAATGGGAGCCTGGCCACTACTTCTCCCTCCTCCATATGACTAGTGCAACACAATTCAAGCACTAATTTTGGAAGTGGACCAGATGCCTCCTCACCATTTCTATCCTTTTTTTTCTTTTCTATTCTATTCTAAAATATTTTTAATCCAATCTCACGAATGATATATAATTGAAAATGAAAAATTTAATTTAATTTCACTTACGTTCTTATTCACTCTCGGACCAACGTTTTTTAGGATGTCAAACATGAGTAATAATGATCAATCAAGTAGTAATTTGAAGGCTAAAATGATTGTGTTTCTTTGTTGTTGACAGATGGTCCAAAATAGCCTCTCATTTACCGGGAAGAACTGATAATGAGATAAAGAATCACTGGAATACCCACATCAAGAAGAAGCTTAAGAAGATGGGCATTGATCCTCTCACCCACAACCCACTTCCCATTTCCGATCAAACTCCACCGCCTCCACCGGAATCATGCCCTCCCCCGCCGCCATCTCAAGAACAAGAAAATCAAGAAACGCAATCTTGCACATCAAATGCCAAGGAAACCGCAAATGAAGAAGAAAATATGGGGGTAGTTATTAACAATGGGTTTTGCATTGATGAAGTTCCAATTATCGAACCCCATGAGATACTGGTGTCCTCTGAACCTACTTCTTCGTCGTCTTCTTCGTCGTCATTTTCTCGGGAAACAAACAACAATAATTTTCTTGAAGAGTTACAGCTGTCGGATTTTGATTGGACCGTTGAGAGTGAAATGGAGTTGTGGGGAGATGTGATGAGTAGTTGGGATTTACTGATGAATGATTCCGATAATGACACAAAGCAATTGCAACAACACCAAAATGGAATTACAGATTATCAAGATTCTTGGTCATTTGGGATTCTGTAAATTTTATTAACGGCATACAGAATCTTCTATGTTCAGAAGAGGGATAAATAAAATAAATCAAGAATCCATTTTCTTTTTTTTTTTTTAACTCCTTTTAAAGGGAAAAAGAGGGTGAAAATGTTCTGTTGTATATGAAATTTGGGCTCTTTCCCTTTTTCTTTTTTATTTGTTTCATGTTTGGGAAGAGCATGGAATTCATTTTCCTTCCCTATAATAAAATCTTCTTGCTTCAATCAAATTAGAGCATGAATTTGTATCTCTTTCCGCCAATAGAATTGGAATTGTTTTGGGTTGTTTTCAATCAACATATGCAAATAAATTCAGTAAGTAAAGATTTGAAATTTTTACATAAAATTGATTTGCTTAAAAAATGTATTCAATCACACCTATATGATCAATTAATGTTCTTAAAATTTCTAAAATATGCATGTTTTGATAATGATTAAAAAAATTTCTCTTGCGAGACATGGAGGGGGTGCGCTTTCCTAGGCCGTGCTTAGCATAGTCATGGTTTCTTTTCTCCGTTTATCGAAAAACAAAGTTTAAAATCTAATGTCCTTGATTCATTGTTCTTTATTTATATACGTCTCTCAATCAAATTTCGATATGTGACATTACTTTTGATTTACACATTCTTTTGTAACTTATTTCATTTATATGTTCAACTTCACTCTCCTACAAATGTATATTAAAATGTCATGTGTGAAAAAGTAGACATAAGAGGAAACACCTTAAGTCATCACACAAAATGACAAAATTAAGAATATATTAAAGTCAAATTTTATTGAAGTAAAATAAGATTAGATGTGTTTATTTATATCCATTACATAAAAATCACAAAAATAGGAATTTATTGAAATCAAATTTATTTAAGTAAAAAAATATTACAAGTGTTTATAAAATTACAAGTGGAGTGATACCGCGTGGACCCACATTTACGACCACCGGGAAATTTGGAATCCATGGCTTACAATATTACTATTATAGATATATAAATTGGTCAACATATCTCAATTTCTCAAAAAATAAAATATAAAGAAAATTAAAACGCAAACATTTTTGAAATCAAAAACTATAACGTATTATGTCCGTTAGTCGCTTGTTTTTACAAAAGTAAGTAGAGTATTATTTTACAAAAACTTAATATATCATCAACCCCGTTAAATTTGGATTTGTCAGAAGTTGCAATTTGAACCGAGTTCGAACTTCATATCATTAATTTAAATTTTAAAAATAATAAATGACAAAAGTAAAAGTAAATGATCAAGTAAATTAATTACCTCATAAATTTGGCTCAAATGATTTTTTAACCTCATTTATAACTTGGCAAGAGCGCATTCACTTTTGCCCCAGGATCGCCACTTGCTAGCTGGATTGGAGAGACAAAAATCAGTAAAATAATATTTTGAGAAGTCAAACTTGTTACATTTCGAGATATATTGATTTAAGCTTGAAGCTTGAACAATGTTACCCTTTATACATGTGAGACAATCATCGCTTTTTGATTTATATTTTAGTGTGAGTGTTGTCATTCACAAAATCAACCAACGTGACATTAAGAGTTATATTTTTATCAAGTTCAAAAAACAAATGGAAACAAATGAAAGTTTATGCAATAGCAAATCATTCGGCCCAAGTTGAGGTATAAGTGATGTAATTGGTTACCTAAATTGTCATAAATATTAGAAAACATGTTAGCATGTGACAGCATGTCAGTGATTCTTGTTAATGTTATAGTGGAGGCCCTGGATGGAAGGCATTGCTATCTTGGTGGTGAGTTTAGTCAAAGCCACCACTAGAGGAATTGTTTTGTGTGTCAGATTAATGAAAGAAATTGTCGATTTGTTTGTGTTTTGATTTACTATTTATAAAAATATATTCTTAATATTTCATTTTATTTTTTTATATTTTTTATATTCTGATTTTATATATTTACATTTTTATATTTTGATTTTACATTTTTAGACTCTGGTATAAATCTGTTATATATTTAATATATATCTCTGTTTATCATCTTCTTCCCTCAAACTGTTTTAACACATCTAGTATATACCCGTTATATATCTGGAAAGTAAAAAAGAACATTTGAAACAATTTTTACTTAATAATGTAACAATATTGAAACTTGAGGGGAATTTTATTGTAATTTGATAAAAGTTCGAGTGAAATTTATATACTATACCTTTAGGTATTTATCTAAAAACCCCAAGAATTAATATTAGCGTCGAAAATGATTCGATCCTGTAGCACAATAGACAATAGCATTATCGGTAGAAGCAGCCGAGCTAGCAAATGCATCAATTTTGTGTTCACTACTCTGTAACAGTATTGTCACTATTTTAGCTTTTTTATGACACTATTTTGTGTACTGTTTTCTAAAACACCTAAAATAACTATATAGTCATTAGTCTGGTCTCAAATTTTTATAACTAGAAAGATTTTGAGGTTTTTAGTTAAGTTTATAAATATTTGAGTCCATATTACACTAATAAAACCAAATTTGTCATGGATTTACATGATAAACTCACACTGAGCAAGCAATTTCTGTTAAAAAATCACAATTTAAATTTTAACCTCATGAGAACATTTGGAAACTACACGATGAAAAATAATATTTGATAAAAAAAATAGCTATATGTAGTTTTAAAAAAATTAAATTGGACTCTGACTCGTGTCTACTTTCTTTATCTAAATAACAATTATTTCATGAATTTCACAACAAATATTTAAATTGCAATTCCAAAAATTTATATCTACTGTCATAATTTTAAAATCTCAAATTGTTAGATGAAGTAAATATTTAATTAATTATCCCTTTTTGGTTTAACAAGTAACTGAAAAGTGAAAATAAAAAAATATACCTTTACTTGGCAAAGATACAAAAAGAGATTGCTTAATCTTGTAAGCCAAAACCGTAGAATACTAGGAACAATGACATTAGTCCAAACGTATTTTTAGGATGTAGATCAATGATTACCACTTTTCACCTTTCAACAATTTTATTTTATTAAATCAGGGCCTATATTTTTCTCTTATAAAGGAGAATGAATTTCATTTTCTTCTTAATCAAATTAAAATACAGCTAGTACATTTTCATATTAAGAAAAACATATATTAGCACATTGTACATGGAAAATATATGTCCAGAAATTGAGAAAAAAAGCCAGGATTTAAAAAGTTAATTATGCCTAGAATCAAATTAAATATTTTAACCGTGACATGAAAATAAATAAAGGTGAGAAGATGATGAAGGAATATTTGTACAACAATTCAGGGAAGACCAGTCGCAGTATCTTGAAGGTCAATGCGTACAACTGTAATACTGCTGACTTCTATTTATATTGACCTGTTTTTTTTTTTTATGAATTTAAATGTTTTAAATATTAAGTCACTGATTGGTAATGTAGTTTGAGTAATTTGATAATAAGTTGACAACAAAGAGGAAAAAAGGGCACACTCTTTTTTAGAAATAGGAGATATTTTTATCAATTTCTTGATTTTGGGGTTTGAATATACAATTTCACTATTCTTGGTGGCAACTAGACTAAAAGCTTAATGGATAAATGGAATACTTCTTGCATCGAAATAACGGATAAAGTGTAAATCAACCTCTAAATAATTATGAAAAATAGGATCGAGTATGAGTTATGTAAAACCAATTAACATTGTAGCAAATAATATGGGGTATTATAAACCCAAGATTTTTTATTAACAAATATATAGTTGTAGTCATACAATTTCGAAGTTTCCATGCTATAAGTTATAATGTTCTAAAAATCTGTAACGTATTTTTTCTAAAAATATTAAAATTATAAATTCAAATGGTGTGAAAAATATTTTAAAAAATCATAATACATAGTTAAGATTATTGAAATACAAAAAAAACTCATGTGTAGTTCTTACAAAACTTTAAAAATGTATCATACAAAATTTTTATAATT
This sequence comes from Euphorbia schlechtendalii, assembly GCA_949673415.1. Classification (NCBI taxonomy): domain Eukaryota; kingdom Viridiplantae; phylum Streptophyta; class Magnoliopsida; order Malpighiales; family Euphorbiaceae; genus Euphorbia; species Euphorbia schlechtendalii. The sequence goes on from CATIWQ010783035.1 coordinate 43,010, forward strand.
ACTTTTTATCTCAAATTTTTCTTTGTGTGTAGAGTACATTGTTTCTCAGTTTAAAACTCGAATCAATAATTACAAGTAAGGACATGTTGATAATTGTGCTTTTACCAAATAAGCAAATTGTTGTGAGTGAAATCAAATTTAACTATTATTATGATAAATATCTACATCTTGAAAAACACATCCAAACATCATTTAAATTTAAGTAGAAAAAATTGGATTTGACAGTACGTAGACAAAAACTAGTCGGTCAAGGGCTTAAAAATATCGAGGAGGCAGAATAAAGTAGATGACAAGTAGCAAGATACATACGACTTTTTTTATTTGCGGAATTGAATAGAAAATGTGTGCAAAAAATCAAATATGAAACATGACTCCGATGTCTGATGAAATAACTCTTCCTATTTACCATAGCAATCACGAAATAACTATTCCTCTTCAAAATGAAGGAATATCAATTCCGTGATTCACATAGGAAGAGCTATTCTATCTGATGTCGGCTTCATGTATCAAATTTGATGTGTTTGCATTCATTTCCTATTCTAATTCATTTTATTCCATTTCGCTAACCAAACAAATCCATAGGGTGTAAGAGGAACTTGTTGGATTCAAAGTTATGGATTTAAGTATTGAAGGTTCCGAGTTCAGAAGCACAAATGCCTTAGAAGCGCCAAGATGCCTTAGAGGAGCAAACGATCTCAGAAGTAGCACAAGTAACCAGAAGACAATTAAAGACTAATATTCAGAAGTGACAGACTCAAAAAGGTTAACTTAGTCTTTTGGCGCTAAAAGTCACGGGAGCTGATCTCGCATTAAATGCCATCGCACGCTTTTGTACCTCAGCATGGAAAAGGATAAAAGTTGTTGGTATCTCAGGAACAAAAACATTCCTGCAAATCTGATGCAGCGGATATTCTATTCAAACGAAACAATAAGATTTATAGTTAAATTCTTGTAGAAGTCGCAACTCCTACGGAGATCGGACTCTCCTAAGATCCTCAGAAATCGCAACAACCAAGGAAAATAGAAAGTTTTTTTTTTCTCAAAGGTTAATGTTGGTTGAAAACTGCAATTGTCATTGAAATAAGCCATTAAATAGGCTAAGCATACTACGGTTACAAACTTGAAGGAAATTAACAAGCACAAAAACTTTTCAGTTTTTGCGATTTAGTTCAAAAATATTTAAAACGTAAAATTGAGGGCCTAAACGGCCTTCTTTGGCCAAAATTTGATGTAGCTCATCTCATAGCGATGATTATTTATTGGTAGCCCGTTTCTAATGAGAAAACACACCAAAAACGCAAAATTTCGACGTTTCCAAATTTAGCCACTTTGACGGTCCACCTTCTCTAAATACACCAACGCCCTCTCGTCTACATCATCCTCTCCGGGGTGGACAGAATTTGCCCTCGAATTATCATCATCAAAACTGTCTCCATAAAAAGGAACAAGATGTTTGACATTAAACACGTCCGCAGTACGAATGTGGCTCGGTAGCTTCAACTTGTATGCATTCGGGTTTATCTTTTCGATCACCTCCAGCGGGCCAATTTTCTTCGCAGCCAACTTATTGTATTCGCCTACCGAGAAACGATCTTTAGTCAAGACAGCATAGACAAAATCTCCTACCTCGAACTCCACACTTCACCGTTTCTTATCCACAAATGCCTTCTACTTAGCATTATTCTGTATCAAGTTTTCCCGAACTACTTTGTGCACTCCCTGCAAGTCAGAAACAAACTTTGTAGCTGTTCCGTAATTCCGCACCTTATCAGGAAAAGGAATTAAATCCAGTGGACCGCGAGGTTGAACTGCATTCACAACTTGAAAAGGGCTAAATCAGGTACTATTATTGATTGCATGATTGTGGGCAAACTCCGCTTGGCACAACTTTTGATCCCAACTCTTGACATGCTCTCCAACAAGACTTCGTAGCATATTTCCCAATGATCGGTTGACTACCTCAGTTTTTTCGTCAGTTTGCGAGTGATAGGCGCTACTAAAATTTAATTGAGTATTCACCATTCGCCACAAGCTTCGCCAAAAATGGCTGAGGAAACGAGTATCTCGATCTGACACAATGGACTTTGGTAGGCCGTGAAGCTTGTATACCTCCTGGAAGTATAATTGTGCCACTCTTACAGCATCTGTTGTTTTCTTGCATGGAATAAAATGCACCATTTTGGAAAACCTGTTAACCACAAAAAAAATTTAGTCATTTCCGCGTTGGGTATAGGGAAATCCCAATACAAAATCCATGCTAATGTCCTCCCAAGGCCGTTTAGGAATGGGTGACAGCAAGTATAGTCCAACGTTTATCACGGCTCCCTTCGACATTTGACAGGTATGGCAATGCTTCACATAGTGCTCCACATCTTTCCTCATTGTCGGCCATAAGTACGATGCTCTGGCCAACTCTAAAGTTCTGTCCCGACCGACATGCCCCTCTCCATGAAGTTCTTGGATAATCTTCAATCTCAAGCTGCAATTCGGAATGCACAATTGGTTGCCTTTGAACAGAATTCCGGCGTGTAAAGAATAATCTGTACGTTCTCCCCCCTCAACTTTCACCATCACATCAGCAAAATATGGGTCAGCCCAAAAAAGCTCAGAAAATGAATTAAAACCCGGTACCTCAACCTCCAAACGGGACATCAAAGAATGCTTACGGCTCAAGGTATCAGTTACTCGATTTGTGACTCCGGCTTTATGTTTAAGCACGAACGTGAATTGTTGGAGGTATGCCACCCAACTAGCATGCCAAGCTAAAACTTTTTCTTAGCCGTGGAGATGCTTTAATACCTCATGCTCGGTGTACAATATGAACTCCTGCTGAAACAAATTGTGTCTCCAATGCTTAATTGCCTGCACCACTGCATAAAACTCCACATCATACGTACTATATCTCAATTTAGCCCCCGATAATTTTTCACTAAAATATGCCACTGGTCTCCCATTTTGACTTAATACAGCTCCAATACCCATCTTTTAAGCATCCGAGTGCAACTCAAAAGGCTGCTGGAAATTCGGTAACACTAGTATAGGGGCTGTCGTCAACCGTTGCTTGATCTCTTCAAATGCCTCATTTGCTTCAGTGTTCCATTCGAATTTATTTTGTTACTTCATGCAATCAGTAACAGGAGCCATCACACTACTAAAATGGGGTATGAATTGCCTATAGAATGATGCTAGGCCATGGAAGCTTCGAACTTCAATAATGGTTTGAGGTTTAGGCCAAGCTGTCACTGCTGCCACTTTGGATTCGTCTACCATCAACCCTTCAGTTGAAAACACATAGCCCAAAAATAGTACACGTGGAACCATAAATAAACACTTCTTCGAGGTTGCAAAAAATTTCTCCTTCCGTAATACCTCTAACACCTCCCTCAAATGCTTCAAATGTTCATCATAGTTCACACTATAAATCAAAATATCATCAAAATACACCACAACACAAATGCCCGGTAAACGGTCTTAAAACCAAATTCATGATTCTCATAAGCGTACTTGGAGCATTTGACAAACCAAAGGGCATTGGCAACCATTCGTATAAGACTTCTCTAGTTTTAAAAGCAGTTTTCCACTCATCATCAGGACGAATTCAAATCTGGTGATAACAACTCTTCAAATCTAGTGTAGTAAACACCTTAGCACCACTAAGCTGATCAAGTAAATCATCTAACTGAGGAATGGGGAAATGATACCTGACTGTAATTCGATTAATAGCTTGGCTATCAACACACATCCGCCAGCTCCCATCTTTCGTTGGAATTAATAGGGCAGGTACCGCGCAAGGGCTCAACCTCTCACGAATAAAGCCTTTAGACAACAACTCCTCCACTTGCTTTTGCAACTCCTCATGCTCCGAGTGTGGTTTGTTGGGAAGGACAACTCCAGGTTCCAAATCTATTTGGTGTTGCACATCTCTCATGGGAGGTAATTCATTAGGCAAGTCATCCGGAAACACATCTTCGAATTCTCCCAACAACAACGCCACCTCTTTTGGGACTTCCTATGATACTTCCTTTATATTCTTCCCAATCAAAGCATACATTACACCTTCCTCAATCAACTCCCTTTCAAACTATTTTCAAGACAACAAAGTTCCCCTGCTCTTTCGCTCCTCTTTCTTTGGCAGCAATGTGAAACTATAAGAATTAGCGACACTGTCATGATGAACATGCCTATCATATTGCCAAGGACACCCCAATAGAAGATGACAAGCATCTATGTCTACTACATCACACCAAACCTCGTATTTGTACTTGTTTCCTATGGAAAACGGCACCAATGCTTGCTTATTAACGATGACTTCTTCGCCCGATTTAGGCCAAGACAACCTGTAAGGAGTGGGATGCTTCTCCGTAGACAGGTCAAGCTTTCAAACAGCTTCAGAAGAAATAATATTCTCACAACTCCCAGCATCTATCATGAATCGACACACTTTTCCCTTAATGGTACAAGTGGACTGGAATATGTTATTCCGTAACCACTTTTCATCATCCGACCTTCGAGTCAAACATGACCTCCTAACCAAAAGTACTGATCCCACATCACCTTCAAGAACCAGCTCCTCGTCCACCTCTTCTTCTTCGTCGACAACACCTTCTCCAACTACAGTCTCTTTGCCTCCAGCCCCTTCCGCGACCATAACTCGCTTCCCCGTAGCCTTACACTGAAATGATCTATGTCCTACTTCCCCACAAGTATAACATTTAATTGTTGTCTAAAGCCTAGCTCATGTTGGGTTAACAACTTGGGTGTTAACCCGATTAGTTGTTGTCACACCCCCAACAGCACTACTACTGCCGCCACTCAACGCTCCACCAGCACTACCTTTAAAAAAATTTATCGTCGGGGTTCGACCACGGCGTTCCATCCTCACGGCTCTTTGGTGCGCTTTTGAAACCGTAAGAAGATCAAAATCATTGACAGATTCACAAAGTTTATCTTGCAAACCGCCAATAAATCTTGATACCAATTATTCTTCTGTCTCACAAAGATCATTCCTCACTACCAATTTATAAAACTCGGTGGTGTAGTCATCAACAGATCTGTTCCCGTGCCTCAAATTTTGCAGCCTTTGGTACATTAAACGCTGAAAATTATGAGGTAAAAAGGTTAGCCTTAATTGCTTCTTCATCTTCTCCCACGTAACAATCTTTGGTTTTCTTATCCGCGTCCGAGTATTCTTAAGTTGCTGCCACCAAGACATAGCCCGGTCTCGCAATCGGGTTGCTACTAACGCCACCTTCTTATCATCGGGTACACAATCGAGCCAAAATTTGACGTAGCTCATCACATAGCAATGACTATTTATTGTTGGCCCGTTTCTGATGAGAAAACACACCAGAAAAGCAAAATTCTGACGTTTCCAAATTTTGCCACTTTGACGATCCACCTTCTCTAAATATACCAACGCCTTCTCATCTACATCAAAATCGCATAAGCTGACATCCGTACAAATGTGGGACCCAAATTTATCCTGACAATTATGGCACAGATTCTACTTGGATGTGGATCTCAAAATGGATTCTTAACAGCAACTTCATACTGAGACAACAGGAAGATTTTCTACTACAGTCTAAGATAAACTGAATTATTCTCTCCCTCTATAAAAGGATGTTATCTGGCATTGAAGAAGGTTGCTAAATTAATCTAATACTTAAAGAGTGCAAGGAATTCCTCAATCTCACAACAATCATCTTCTAAATCAAAAAGTAAACATCTTTCTACTCATCTGTTTGTAATCGGGTTTACTGAAACAACGTTCAGAAGCTCAAACTTTCTTAAATTCTTTAAAACTTGTAAGAACACTAACTATAGGTTTAGTTAGTGTGAGAGAGCTTAGAAATCTTGAGAGAAAAGTACTCAGCAAGATAAGAAGCTCAGAGCCTTAGACACATTTGGAAGGAACTTCTGTTTTGGTACAGCTCATTGAAGTAACTGCTGTTGGAGGGTACTTCAGCTTTACTTTGTAAAAGGTTTACTCTTCACCAGAAGAAGAGTTATTATTGATTAAATCTTGGACAGGAGTTTCCAAGGACTGGATTAGGCAGAGGTTGAACTATGATAAAATCGTTGTTTGTTATTTCTATTCTCTGCTTTAATTTCAATATTTAAATTTCTAACAAATTAAAAGCCTTAGAAAGGGGAGTCTGAGTAAAACATTTTTACTCAGAAGTTAGTTTTAGCTATCTTCTGAGTTAAGAAGGGAACTCAAAAAGAGTCATTCACCCCCCATCTGACCTATTTTTCACTCTACTTGGTTCAACAATTAGTATCAGAGCTAAGCTTAATTAACAAGATCTAACATGTCTTGAGTAAACGATCAAAATGGATGAAAATAGTGTTAAGCATCTGCCCGACAACATGACCACACAGATACTTCCAGAAGGATTATCTGTGTCTAGACCTCCTCTATTCTTTAGATATAATCATACATTCTGGAAGAACAGAATGAAAAAATTCATATAGTCTCAAGATATGTATGCCTAGCTTGGTATAGCTAATGGACCTTACATTCCTACTGTGACTGTAGAAGGAGTCACCTCTCCAAAATCAGAGAGTGACTATAATGATGCTGATATGAAAAAATTGCAGAGCTATGCTACAACCATTAATTTTCTTCACTATGCATTAGTTGCTACGAAATATAAAAAGATTTCAGGATGTGAAAGCGTAAGAGAAATCTGGAAGAAGCTTGAAGTGGCCTATGAAGGAACAGACAAGGTCAAGGAATCAAAATCAACCAGAATCTGTGACTCTATGAGCTGTTTGAAATGGAGGAGAATGAATCAATATTCAGCATGAATTTCATATCCACCAACATTTTCAAAGAACTCAAGAGAATAGGAAAAACCTTTTCAGAAGAGGAACAAGTGAAGAAAATCCTCAAAAGCTTAACTGAAAAATGGCAGGCCAAGAAGACTGCTACAGAAGAGGCTTAAGACCTCACCACATACAAGTATGATGAGTTAATTGGTTCCTTAATTACTCATGAAATCTCTATGCAGAGCTTCCAAAAGAAGGACAAAGCCAAAGCTGAGGGAAAGAAAGCAATCATTAGAAGCTGTAGATGATAACTCTTCAAAGGATGATGAGGACATGACAATGTTAGCTAGAAAATTCAAAAAGTTCGAAGAAAAATTCATAAACTTCCTAAAGATATAAGAAGAAATGAAGCTTTCCTCAGAATTCAGACTTTTAGAAGAAAGACTTCTCAAAGAACAAAATCAGAGGGTCTGAAGAAAAGTCCAGAGGAGAGAATCAAAAGATCATCACCTGCTTCGAATGCTATCATGAAGGTCACATCAAATCAAGCTACCCCAAAATCAGAAGAGATAAGGGAAAGAAGACAATGGTAGCAACCTGGAGTGATAGTAACAATGAAAGCTCTTCTGAATCATCTGGAAATGAAGAAGAAGTAGCACAAATATACTTCATGGCAGCTGCTGACATTTGTCCAATTGTTGAATCATGGCATAGTAACATAGAAAAAATCTCATCTACAAATCAAAAATCATGTCAAAATGATGAGGAAAACTCTAAATTCAAAATTCTTGATGAAATTATGCAAGTAATGATGCAGATTTATAAAAAAGTGAAAAAGAACAAGAAACACATGAAGTTTTTGGAAGAAGACTTCGAAGATTTCTATATCCGTGATAGAGCCAGAGAAAACACTGCCAAAGCCATCTACAAGAGGTAAGGAGAACTCAAAGCAAAGGTTGAATATCATAAGAAGGAACGAATTCTGGTTGGAGTAAATGCAACCGACCTCAGCAGAAGAGTAATGATACTTGAAGGGCATCTGTTAGGGAAAATCACTTTTCCCAATAAAGTGATTCTCAGAAGAAGGATTAACCTCAAAAGATGAACCCACCTCAGAAGCCAAGCTCATAGCAAAAGTTATATCAGGACTAGGCCTCAACCTCAAAGCAAAAAGGCTAAAACTAGTATGGGCACAAATATGGTGCAGACTATCATCAAAGAGAAGGAAGTCAGAAGATGGCTCAAAGAAATTCTCATGTTAGAAGGAGAGAACCACCTCATAAGCAGCCCATTCAAGAACCTTTTGATCTCTGTCCACCTCCTAAGGCTCAACAGAAGGAAGTAGTAAAACTTTATTGTAACTTCTGTGGAAAGAACAACCACATAACTGCTTCTTGTAGACATAAAAATGGATATTATGATATTTATACATGGCTTGATTTAGTATATAATGCCCCCAAACCCAAGGGAAATTGGGTTCGAAGATTCTAACCATTTCCTTTTGTAGGTAAGTCTTAGGCCCATAAAAGGTTAACAAATTTGGTATGTAGACAGTGGATGTTCAAGACATATGACTGGAGATGAAAGTTCGTTCATCTCACTTGAACGTAAAAGATATGGAAATGTGAGCTTTGAAGATACAAGAAAGGAAAGATCATTGGAAAAGGAACCATTGGATCTAAAATCAAAATAGAAGAAGTCTCCTTAGTAGGTGGATTAAAGTTCAACCATCTGAGTGTTGCTCAATTGTGTGATCAAGTAAGAAAATTCATCTTTGACTTAGAAGGATGCTCCATTATAGACTGTAAGACAAATCAAACTCTTCTTTATGCTTCTAGAGTAAATAATGTGTTTATAATAAACTTAAATGACAAATCCAAGAGAGACATATGTTTAATGTCCAAAAAAGAAGAGTCATGGCTATGACACAGAAGATTGGGACATGCAAACATGAATCTTCTAACCAAATTGGTCAACCAAAAACTTGTTGAGCGATTACCAAGTTTAAAATTTGAAAAGGATCATTTATGTAGTGCATGCCAATATGGAAAATAGTTTGAAATGAGTTTTAAATCAAAATCTGTATTTTCCTCAAAATGAGATTTAGAATTAGTACACATAGATCTCTTTGGTCCTATTTAACCTGTGAGCATGGATGGAATAGATATACCATGGTAATAGTAGGTGACTATTCCCGGTATGCATGGGCCGTATTGCTCATTAGTAAGGATGAAGCCTATAACGGATTCTCCGAACTGTGCAATGGAGTAGAAGTTGAACAAAATGTTTTACTTTCTAAGATAAAGAGTGATCATGGCAGAGAATTCGAAAATAAGCTTTTTGCTAGATTCTGTAATGCCAGAGGCATCCAGCACAACTTTTCTACTCCTCACACACCCTTAAATGGGGTTGTTGAGAGAAAGAACTGAACTATAGTTCAAATGGCTCAATCCATGCTCACTGACAATAACTTACCAAAGTATTTTTGGACAAAGGTAGTAAACACTGCATGCTATATCTTAAACAGAGTCAACATAAGGTTAAAAATTGATAAAACTCCTTATGAAATCAGGAAAGGAAGAAAGCCCAAGATTGGGTATTTCAAAGCTTTTGGATGCAAATGCTTTGTGCTTAAAAATAAAGAACAAATAGGAAAATTTGATCCTAAATCTGATGAAGCTATATTTCTTGGCTACTCAACACATAGCAAAGCATACAGAGTCTTTGTCAAAAGAACAACTTCTCTTGAAGAGTTAGTACATGTAGATTTCGATGAGAGTATCCATGCAGGTAGAAGGAATAGCTCAAAGGAAGATGGAGAATTAATCTCACATAAACCATCCTCTGAACCAGAACAGGGAGAATCCTCAACAAAGAACAAACCATCTGAGCTAAAATTCTCAAATTAAGGAAATGAGAAGCAAGCTTCAGAACCAAAGGAAGATATCCATCATCATGATCTACCCAAAGAAACCAAGACCAAGAAGGATCATCCAAAAAGATTGATTTTTGATGCTCCTCAAAACCCTGTACTCACTAGAGTATAACTTAGTAGAATGACAAGTCATATGGAATTTGTCTCTATCATGGAACCAAAGAAATTTGAAGATGTTGAACATGATGAAAGTTGGATGATGGTATGCAATAAGAACTTGATCAATTCACCATAAATGATGTTTGGGATTTAGTTCTAGCTCCAAAGAACAAATCCATCATCTACACTAAGTGGGTTTTTAGAAATAAACTAGATGAAGAAGGAAATGTAGTAAGAAACAAAGCAATACTTATAACTCAAGGATACAATCAACAAGAAGGAATTGACTATGATGAAACATTCACCCCAGTAGCTAGACTTGAAGCCATAAGAATCCTCTACCCATTCATGACTCATATGGAATTCAAACTGTACCAAATGGATATAAAGAGTGCCTTCCCGAATGGAGTTATTACTGAGGAAGTATATGTCAAGCAATCTCCAGGATTTGAAGATTCAAAGTATCCTTGTCATGTATATCAGTTGAAGAAAGATCTATATAGATTGAAGCAAGCTCCTAGAGCATTGTGAAAGACTGATATGTTTTCTCATCTCCAAATGATACATCAGAGGAAAGATAGACACAACTTTATTCATCAAAAGAAAAAACAAGGATATTCTTCTTGTGCGGATATATGTTGATGACATCATTTTTAGGGTTACTGATGGTAGGCTATGCAAAGAATTCAGCTCTCAAATGAAGAATGAATTTGAGATGTTAATGATGGGAGAATTAACATTCTTCCTTGTTCTCCAGATCAAGCAAAGCTCAAATGGCATGTTCATCAGTCAATCTAAATATACGAAGGAGATTTTGAGGAAATTTAGCATGGAAGAAGGAAAAGAAATGTCTACTCCAATGGTCTCAAATAATATTCTTAGCAAAGATCCATAAGGGAAGAAGGTTGAGCAGAAGCTATTTAGTGGAATGATTGGCTCTCTTCTGTATTTAACAACAAGTTAACCTGAAATACACAATGTTGTATGCTACTCTGCAAGATATCAAAGTGATCCAAGGGAGTCGCATCTGAGTACTGTAAAGAGAATTATGAGATATCTTCTTAGAACCATAGAAGCTGGGTTATGGTATCCAAATAATAGTGACTTCTCACTAAAAGGATTCACTGATGCTGACTTTGGAAGAGATCAATTGGAGAGAAAGAGCACTACCAGAGGATGTCATTTTCTGGGAAACTGTATTTCTCTTGGTACAACAAGAAACAAACCTCAGTAGCTCTATCAACCATAGAAGCTAAATACATGGCTGCAGGAAGCTATGGTGCTCAAGTGTTACGGATCAAATAGTAGATAGAAGATTATGGAATCAAATCAGAATGCATTGAAGTTCTCTATGATAATAAAAGTGCGATTGATATATCAAAAAATCCAATTCAGCATAGTAGAATGAAGCATGTTAACATCAGACATCACTTTATTAGAGATCATGTTCTCAAGAAAGACGTGAAGTTAGTATATATCTCTACTGAAGATCAAAGAGTTGACATCTTCACAAAACCTCTCAATAAAGATCAATTCATGTTCCTCAAAAGAGAAATTGGTATGAGTAATCCAGTGTGAATATTACTCAGAAGAAGGAATAACTACTCAAAAGAAGAACATATCTCAGAAGCAACAATCAGCATCTGAAACCAAGCACAACACTATTTCTTAGAAGATTTAACCCGCGAACCGTATTGTTTTTCAAAATTAAAAAAACCCGAAACCAAAGCCAGATCTTTAGATTAAAACTGTTCAAATTCTAGCTTCAGTTACGCATTTAACGGTTGCTTCAATTTTAGATGGTAAATGCTGAAACCGTTATAAAATACTCTTGGCTTATTACCTTTCTATCCCTCTGAAATATCTAGTATAAATAGGTGATAGTTGTTCATCGTCAAATCACTTTACCAAAAATCCTAAAATTCTCTAAGTATCTTGAGAATTTCTCTCTTCCAAAACCACTAACTTTCTCAACTTTGTTCATTCACAAATCCTACTCAAATGGCACCCAAAAGATCAAGATCATCAAAAGACACCCCCAAAGAATAAGTAGTTATAAAAATCCCTCTAAAGACCTTTGCATAGGTCAAATCCCACATCCATCATCTCCTAATGATATCTGGTAGATAATTCCTTTCTTGAATCCTCACCCTTAAAGAAACCATTGAATTTCATCATCTTGTAACATGGTTAATGCTAAGAGAGTAAACTTTCCCCAAAATTGTAGCAGAGTTGTACAAAAACCTACATAGATGCACTGTGAGTGATGAATGAATGAAGACTAGAGTTAATGGTAAGGAGATAACAATCACTCCTGATTTTTTAACCAAGATGTTGAACTTAAAGGATGAGGGTGTTGCCTTGAGAAGAGGTTATGAAGAGATCGCTAACCATGATAAAAAGGCATTCATGCTTGAAGGATGGTTCAAAGAAAAGATCAGTACTCACATACCCCAAGAGCCAAGGTACTAGCAGTTCGTAATGGCGCATCTTCTACTCCAGAAGATGAATTCCACGAACGCAGTATCAAGCTATGAGCACTACATCTTGGTCTATCTAGTGGAGAAGAGAAAGGTCAAGTGGCCTATTGTGATTATGCAGCATATGCTCCACCACAAGTTCACACTTGGTAGTTTGATAAACAGGATCATAGCATCCTTTGATATATACCGCTCAGATGAGGAAGGCTCTCTGGGTAGTGAGATTGTAAAGGATACCTTTGACAAGAAGGTGAACTATGGGATGAAGTGGGATAGAGAGGAGGTAGTGAAGAAGGATTTGGCCAGGAAGTAGAGGGAGAAGGAGTTGAGGATGGCTAAGAAGGGCGAGGCTGTGAATGGAGGTGATGAGGTATCCCCTAAGAGGAAGAGTGAACCTGTGCTGAAACGGGAGGATGTTCCTAAGGGGAAGAGAAGTAGAGTGGTCAAAAGTAAGGCACTTGCTGCTGAGGAGGTGGTTGCAACCAAACCAGCCTCCACTGCTACTGAAGGGAAAACTGGAGGACTTGATTTCTCAATGACTAGGTTTCAGTATGTACCAAGGCCGCTAGAGGAGAATAACTCAGAAGAAGATGAGGAGGATAACTAGCCCATCAACATTTTAACAAAGAGAAAGAGGGGGGAGTGTGATCCTGAAATGTTTATCCCTTGTGATGAGGTGAAGGAGAAGGTTGAAGAAAAGGAGGAGAATGTAGAAGATAAAAAGAAAGGAGGAGAAAGAAGAAGGTAAAGACGTATGGGGAGTCTGTGATCTTAGAAGATGATCTAGAGAAGGATGATATGATCAAGGCTATAGGCCAAAGCCTGATTGAATCCTTCTTTACCATCAAAAAGGGTGATGCCATCAAAATTGTAGTAGCGGAAGTAGAGGAAAAGGTAGTAGAGGGGATAAAGAAGACTCATGCTCCAAAGGAGTTAATAAAAAAGATGAAGGAGAAGAGTACCTCTGAGACGGAGGAGTAGGATTCTGAGGAATTTAATGGAAATGTGCTGGAAGGGACCTCAATCGATTTCGACTTGCTAATAGGAGCTCATCCTTTGACACCTGCTTCTACTCCTCCAATTGTAGCCAACCCAATAAATTTCAAACTGAGAAGAAGTCATAGGAGAGGCCCAAATCCCTCCTCTTGGTCAGTAGACGGCTATATTTGACCCATCGCACTTATTCATGGCCCATCTGGAGACTCCCAAATACAAACCAGCATCTCCAGAGAAAACACCTTCACCTAATGTAGTCAAGGTTGTTGTTATCCCCAGAGAAGTGGTAAAGGGGTTAGAAGTAGTGATAGAAGAGGAAGTGGCTGCTGGACATTCTCTACTGAAAGAGAATGTGCCTGAGGAAGATCTGTTCCTAGTAGCATTGAAGAAGGAGGAAGGTCAAAGGACAGTTGTAGTGGAATGGGGTACCAAATCTTCATCATCTGATCCTACTGAAGAATTCATAGCAATGGCTAAGTCTATATTCACTAAGCATAACTTGAAGCCAGAGGAAATAAGGGGGGAAAAGAGGAAGAAGAGGAGAAAGAGAGTGAGAAGGAAGATTCAAGGAAGGAGGAGGTTCAGGTGGAGGATGATGTTGTAAAAATTGTGAAGGGGACGAAAGAGATGAAGACACAGTTCAAGCCATCCACAAGTCAGAAGCCAAAGACAACTCCATATGTTCCAAGGAAATTGGTTGACCCCTCCAACATTCTAACCTTAATCCCTAGACCTCAGGAGCAGAGGATTGATGGAGATGAGTCCCTCAGCAATAAAAACTAGATGATGGGAGATCTAGCTGAGGGCGGCTATACAACTGCTGAAGTTCCTCTTAACTCTCTCCATCATATGGGCAAGACCCTTGATGATCTCCTCACCATGGCTCTCAGACTCAATAATTCGGTGGTAGATATCAAGTTCATCCCCTTCAATCGTCAACTTGCTTAGAGCATTTCCCTTTTGACTGAACAAGCGCAAATCATTATGGAGATGGTTGCCAAGAATCCCCTTCCGTGCTAAATTAGAACTGAGTTGATCTGGCATCTTCAACCTCTAATGGAAATAAGGCTAGATAACTACATTGATATAAATGATGCTCCTGTAGCAATGAATGGGATGTTGGGGATAGGAGAAAGGGGTCTGGAGATGATCCATGATGAAGTGAGCGGCATCAAGGAGGAATCCCAAAGGTAGATAGCAGATGTAATTTCTACTCTGGGAACTGCCATCGAAAGGTGCCAAACTGAGTACTCCATGGGGCTGAAGGAGGAAATCAAAGAGTTAAGAAAGCAGAATGTCATCTGCTTGTGGCAGCAGGGAAGGATCCAAAATAGCTGTGAGGAGATGATGAAATTTATGGCTGAATTCAAAGTTGAAACCCTCAAAACTATTGAGGACTCCAGGAGAGAGATGCGGTTTGAGGTAATCAAAGCCATTGATAACACCACAACGAAGATAACTAACATCACATTTGCTTAGAATAATCAGGTTATTGATGAAGTTACAGATGAGATCACTAAGGCCTCTACTAGATTAGCAAAAGCAGTTGTTGAAGCTCAAAATATTGTGATAGCAAGGCAAGCCAGTGCATCTGAAGATCTACAGAAAGGCATTAATAACCTAAGCATCCAGATTGGCAATCTCTCTCTCCATTCCTTCTGCACACATGACAATGGAATTGTGCTTTTCCTTTAGCATCTCTCAAATGGGCTAAACACTCAATGGATCTGTAATTAGAAGGCTCTCCAAGTCATTCTCGAGAGCATCTTTCCCCCTATCCCGAGCAAGGTCATAAAACTGATTCAGCAAATTGTTCCTCCTCTTCAAGCTAATGCAAAAGCCATTCCGGAAGTCATTCAAAGGTTTGTGCTTGATGAGAAGAAAATCGTTGATCATCTTGTTGGTACTGAGTGGAGGGAGAAAGATAAGCACAAGTATAATGAAGTCTGGGAGAGGAGAATGACTTCAGCATCTACTTCAAGCGCTATGGAGATAGATAAGAAAGATGAAGAGCTAGCTGAGTACACATCTTGCTCCTTGTAAAAATTCTCAAGATAATAAAATCATATATTTCTTCTTTTCTGAGTACAACTTTGCGTTGTACTATCTTCTTTCAAACTTATATATATCAAATCAAAATAGGATTTGCAAAGAAGATTGAAGCTACTCAGAACATAGCCAAAGATTATGAGGGAGAAAGCAAGAAAAGTCATTCATGTGCTAGAGTTCACTCAGAACCAACAAAATGAGTGAGATTGTTGGATTCAAAGCTATGGATTTAAGTTCTGAAGGTTTTGATTACAGAAGTACAAATGCCTCAGAAGCCAAGATACCTCAGAGGAGCAAAAGATCACAGAAGTAGCACAAGTAACTAGAAGACAGTTAATGACTAATATTTAGAAGCGAAAGTTCTTCTAAAGACTCAAAAAGGGTAACTTATTCTTTTGGCGCTAAAATTCACGGGAGCTGATCTCACATTAAATGCCGCCACGTGCTTTTGTACCTTAGCATGGAAAAGGACAAAACTTGTTGGGATTTCAGGAACAAAAACATTCCTGCAAGTCGCATAAGTTGACATCCGTACAAATATGGGACCCAAATTCATTCTAACAATTGTGGATCGGATTCTACTTGGACGTGGCTCTCAAAACAAATTCTTAACGGAAACTTTAAGCTGAGACAACAGGAAGATTTTCTACTACGGTCCAAGATAAACGGAAACATTATCTCCCTCTATAAATGGATGTTATCCGGCATTGAAGAAGGTTGCCGAATTAATTTAATACTCAAAGAGTGCAAGGAATTCCTCAATCTCATTGAAATCATCTTCTAAATCAAAAAGCAAACATCTTTCTACTCATCTGTTTATAATCGGGTTTACTGAAACAACATTCAAAAGCTCAAACTTTCTTAAATTCTCCAAAACTTGTAAGAACACTAGTTAGAGGTTTAGTTACAGTGAGGGAGCTTAGAAATATTGAAAGAAAGGTACTCAGCAAGATAAGAAGCTCAGAGCCTTAGACACAGTTGGAAGGAACTTCTGTGTTGGTACAGCTCGTTGAAGTAATTGCTGTTGGAGGGTACTTCAGCTTTACTTTGTAAAAGGTTTATTCTTCACCAGAAAGAAGAGTTATTAGTGGATTAAATCTTGGACAGGAGTTTTCAAGGACTGGATTAGGCAGAGATTGAACTAGGATAAAATCGCTATTTGTTATTTCTATTCTCTGCTTTAATTTCAGTATTTAATTTTCTAACAGATTAAAGGCCTTAGAAAAGGAGAGTTTGAGTAAAACATTTTTACTTAGAAGCAACCTTAGAAGTTAGTCTTAGCTATCTTCGAAGTTAAGAAGGGAACTCGAAAGAATCATTCATCCCCCTCTGACCTATTTTTCACCTTATTGGGTTCAACAGAACTTTTAAAAGACTGTACACAGTATTCAATTTTAATAACTATTGAAAAGTTTATATAAGGGCTGTAATATTAGTAGTTTAAATAAAGACTCAAATATGTCATGGTCTATTTAAATTATCCGATTTTATAGTAATTGTAAGCACGGTTGCGTGAATTTATTTAAAAAGATAGCATGATCCTTACAATTTTAACCATCATAATATGTAGGGTAATTAATTATAACCTCCTAAAATAATTATAACCTCCCTGAATTTTACATATTTCATACTATAACCTCCATGCATTTTTAATTATTTCTAATATAATTCTTATCATAACAATTATTTGTTGGTATATTTTATTTTATTTTGTTTGTATTATGATGTATGTAATAATAAAAAGTACATTTTTAACGATTTATAAGACATTTTCGTAACTTTCAATGTATAATTTCATAAAATAATATAATAATAAATAATTTTTTGCACAATTTTAAATCATAACATATTAAAAAATATAAGACCACTTTTATGATATAAGATCACTTTTTTTTCACAAACATATGTTATTTTAAAAGATTTGATACAAAACATAAAAATAAATTATTTTTTAAAATACAAGAAGATACCAATGTATTTGTTCAAAACATAGAACACAAGTAAAAAACAGAAAGTGGAGCCTTGGAGGTAATTGTATTACTCCCGCCGGTTCCTAATATTTGTCATTTTAAATTTTGTTTCCTAATATTTGTCATTTTAAAATATCAATGCATTTTTTAACAAGATTTTTCTAATTTACCCTTCCATTAATTAGGAAAGATATTAAGTGTAGATTAATTTATAAGTTGGTAATTAAGAAAAGAGAGAATTTTATTATAAAATAAAATGGTTAAAATAATTATTTTATAGTGCATTAAATATTTTATTAATTTTGATGAAAATTCTAAAATGATAAATATTAAGAATCGGAAGGTGTAATATTTAAGTTACATTTCAGAGTAAACGAGCTGTTAGATTAAAATATCAAATTAAAGAGTTGGAACTTTTGCACTGCAAATTTGTAACAAAAAGTCAACAAAAGAGACCACCATTCCATCATTCAATGTGAGGCCTACGACGATGGTCAACGTGGTTTTGTTTGATTGGTTGACTGTGTATAAGTATTCATTTGTGGGTCCTCACCCGTACATTTATACGCGTAAATACATAATCAATTTAATCATGCGAGAAAATTGACGAACACATTTCAATCTGCCGCATCCGTATCTACCTAAAGATATAATTTTATTCTTTTTTTATTTAAATGTTTTGCAAGTATTTAAAGATTTTTAAAATTCGCTAAACATTAATCGAGTAATTGGAATCAACAAAAGGGCTAAATATACATGGATTTGTGATTTTTATTTAAAAATATATTAAATTATAAATTCAAATAAAATGTGAGCTATCATATGAAAATGTATTATAAAAAAATAATACAAAGATTAAAAAACTAAAAATCTTAATACTTTCATAAATCCTCTCATATTATAAAATTTCATAAAAAAATAAGTTATTTCAAGTGTTTGAAGCACATTATTTATCGATTCGAAACGAGAACTTTATTATGAAATCACTATGATCTATAGTAATTTTATAAATTGAGTTAATTTTTTTGAGTTAAAAAATAGTATTTGAAATATTGATATCTTGAAAAATGTGTCGAGGGGAGGTAGATGGGAAAAGTTGGCTTAGGCTATAGTAAACCGATCAAGTGTCCGATAGCGCCCTAGAAACATAACTTTAGGTGGCGACCCCAAAATAGCACCTAAGCAGGTTGGGTTGGCCGGTTAGGCATGGACTATTTTAAGAAATATGAATTTTTAAAAAAATTATGTTTCGAACACATGACCTCCTAACTATACATTGAGAAGTATATTAATTAAGTTACATCCGATTAGTCTAGCCATGAGATATTTAATATAGTGGTAAAATTTGCTTTCATGTTATTATTAGTAATAACTGTGTTCTTTATTTAAATGTTGACAAGTGTCATGCTTTGTTTTTAATCATTTTTCTTATTTTAACTTTTTCCTCTTCTTAATTCTCCTACGACATGCAAACATTTTAATGGGACACCCGGAACTAGGTGTTTGGAACACCTACTCTTAACATGAGTTCCCAAACTAATATTTGACACAAATTAAAGTCTTAAGGGTGTGATCTAGTGGTAGGGACTAATCCACTTAAACATCTGTCAAATATCAAATCTTGTGGATGTGTATGGAGAAACCTTTAAATCTCTTGGAACCATTTTGCGATTCGAGGTAGTTGCAAATAGGTGATCGAGGATTATCCTGGATGTGAATGTGATTTTAAAGGTGCCACCCACATTTGGGTCCTATCCAAGCTACCTCATGGTGAAAACAAAACAAAAATTTATACAAATTGAAACACGCTCCAGCCATTTAAAGTAGGGTGTTCTAAACACCCGACTCCAATATAATTTTCCTTACTGGCTCGTCTATTTTGTATTTATCTTATACAAAAATAGACATTGAATTAAAATTTAACTCAACAACATATATTTTAACCTCTGTTTCAAAAGGTGGTCTAGGTGGGATTTTTTTAAACACCGTTACAAATTTATATAATCGGACGATCAAAGTAAAAAGTGTTGTTAAAACTCAGAAAAATGTTGCTAAGGACTAAAAGAATGTTGCCAAAATCCAAAACAATTGCCAAAATCAAAACAAGTGTAGTTAAAACACAAAAAAAATGTTACTACATGAGTTTTTTATTTTATTATATAAAATTTATGTATTAGGTAAATTGGAGAAATATTTTTTTTTTTTGGCCATATACTACCTAATAAAATATTCAAATTTTATCACTCCTAGTTTTATCGTATTAAAATTTATAAGTAAAAAACAGTATGTAACTGTACTAGTTGGGTTTCTTAATATTTAAATTATCAGAATTTTTTGGAAGATGTAGCCAATCTAAATAATTAAATAATTATCCGATTTGACTCTAGTGTAAGCTAATATCAAAGGTAGATTACTTTAAAAGAATAACAAATAAAATTTTAAAATGAAGCTTAAACTAGAGTTTTATTTTTTTTTGCTTAAAAAAAAACCCTCTAGTGTAAGCTTCATTTTAAATTTTTATTTGTTATTCTTTTAAAGTAATTTACCTTCGATATCTAGACTATCCTTGCTGGCCTATAATTTAGTGGCCGCAGTTCTATATGAACGTATGAGTAGATGTTCACGGCCTAGCGTGAACCCGTTTATATAGGGTGGGTTGGATGTTAAGAGTGCATTTGTTCGGGAAAGAAAAAGGAATAAAAGTTGTTGTAAATATGCTAGAACATAAAAAGAATGAAAGAAAATAACAAGTATGTAAATCTTTCTCTTGTATTCAACATATGAAATATGTCTATATTTATAGGCATATTACAAGAAAATGAAAAGATAGAAGTTACATAATAAAGAGCGTAAGTAATGGACATCAATACAATTATC
>CATIWQ010783124.1:0-13273 GCA_949673415.1 Euphorbia schlechtendalii
GAAATAACTTTTCTAAACCTAGCACAAATGAATTAAGACAATTATATAAACCTGGACAACGTCAATACTATGCTTAGTACGGGTCGCTCTCACATAACCACATTTAGCAAGTTACCATTCCAAAAATGTTGGCTCACTAAAAAGCATTATATCACAGATCCAGTGATTATACACGATATTGTTAACCCCGAAACTACTCTTAAAACTAATGCCAATGCATATAACTTGAATAACATAAAAGATTTAGCACGAAATACACATTATGACACATAGACATATAATAAACTTTGAAATAGAAAGTATAAGTAGAAAGCAAAGAAAAGTTGTAAGCTATGCAAGTGAAAGCTAAAGTTGATCAAACCATATCCACTCTTTAATGGGAGTCGTCAATTCTAGCAATTCCTGCTGTTGCTTTGAATTCGATCTCGGCTCATATAGTACCTCCGCTAGGATGCTATTCTTTCCGAATATCGAACAAACGAATATTGAAGAACGAAAAATTTTATTGATAAGTGATTTGCAAGTACACTTACACAACAATTGATCGAGAATATAGAGAAATCTAGTGATCAAAACAAGGATTCGAATCACTTAAACATTTTCTCGCTAACACTTATGAAGGTAGTGAATTCTCTATCATACACACACTATATCTCTCTCATGCACTCTAATGTTTTCCCTCTGCTTAAATTGCACAAAATTGTAAGGTTTAGAGCCCTATTTATAGAGTTCAAAGGGTTATGTCTATCTATACGAAGAGTCATGTTTATTGGTGAATGATTGCATCACTTCATTGTGATTAGTTGAGAAGCTTCAATCTAATCCACAATGGATAGGGACCTTTTCATGATTGGTTTATTTCTAATGGGTTTCTATTCATTGGTAGTTGATAGCGGTTGATGGTGGTTGATCATCCTTATCTCGCGGTTGGTAGTTAAGAAGATTAAACCAGAAAACCATCCAAGTCGTGACCGCGATATACAAGTCGCGATCATGAATCTTTGATTAGCAGATTTTTATTTTGAAGAAGAACAAGTCGTGACCACAAATGGTTGTCACAACCTTGAATTGTATTTTTCTTCAGAATTCTCCTTGTAACTTCACCGAGATCATTTTACTCCCAAGATTTAACTAGTATCTGCATTTGCATCGAAAACAACTACATACCACGTGAAAACTTTTACATGAAGTATAAAAATGACTTAAACTATAGTATTTAGTGTATAAAATTAATATGATAATAAGTGATATTATACACTTATCACACTTATAAAAACTTGGATAACAATAATACTATGCTTAGTACGGGTCACTCTCACATAGCCATATTTATCAAGTTACCACTCCAAAAATGTTGGCTCACTAAACAGCTTTATAATCGCAGATCCAGTGATTATACACAATGTTGTTAACCCCCAAATCACTCTTATAGTTAACTCAAAAGCATATAACTTAATTAATATTAGAGATACAAGATGAAATACATTATGAAACATAGACATATCATAAACTTCGAAATAGAAAGTAAAAGTAGAAAACAAAGTAAAGTTGTAAGGTATGCAAGTGAAAGCTAAAGTTGATCAAACCGTATCCACTCTTTAATGGGAGTCATCAATTCCCGCAATTCCTGCGTGTACTTTGAATTCGGTCTCTACTCGTACAGAACCTCCTCTAGGCTGCTATTCTTTGTGAATATCGAATAAATGAATGTTGAAGAATAGGAACTTTTATTGATAATTGCTTTTCAATTACACTCATACAACAATCGCTCGAATTTGTGGAGAAATCTAATGATAGAAATAAGAATCGAATCACGTATACATTTTTCTCACTAACATTTTGAACGTAGCAAAATCTATACAATTTTCACTCTCTATCGAAGCATGCACTGCTATTCATTGCCCTCATCTCTCATGCCATGAAAATGGTTAGGTTTGAACCCTATTTTTAGAGTGCGAAGGGTTGCGTCTATCCAAACGAAGAGTCATGTCCATTGGTGAAGGGTTGCATCACTTCAATGTGATTAGATACAAGGTTTCATCCTCATCTACAATGGAAAGGCACCTTTTTTTTATTGGACTGCTTCCAAAAGGTGTCTTTTCGTTTGACAGTTGATGGCGGTTGATCATTTTTATCCGGCAGCTGGTAGTTGAGAAGAGTTGACTAAAAACTATTACAAGTTGCGAGCACGATATTCATGTCACGATCGTGAACAATAGTTGGTAACTTTTTGTTTGTGAAAAATGACAAGTCGCGACCGCGAATGGGTGTCACAATTGTGACATGTGTTTTTCTTCATGATTTCTCTTTGCAACTTTGCCGATCTTTGACAACTTCGATCCTAAGCCAATTCCTTATGTTCCATGCATCTTTTTGCACCTTTTTCACTCTTTTTACACTTTTTTCACTCTTTTTACATAGATTCCATCTTTGATCATTTTACTCCCAAGATTCACCTAGTTTCTGCACTTGCATCAAAAATAACTACATACCACGTGAAATCTTTTATATGGAGTATAAAATGACTCTAAACCATATTGTTTTATAAGTAAAAAAAATCACGATAATAAGTGTAATTATACACTTATCAACAACCAATATCCAATACCCATGTATACTCACAGGGAACTGTAGAGAAACTCTCTATCATGAACATATCTGAAGTAGATGCCTCACTAGGCTTCTTCTTCACTTGTTTAGAAATTAGAGCTTTGCAATCACGTTTCTAGAGTCCGAGCCTTCTGAACATGAAACATATCCCTTTGGACTTCTCCTTTTCAATGATCACATTTTTTACTTTCCTATTGATTGGTTTTAAACTCTTACCTTTTGTGCAAGTCTTACTTTCCAAGGTACCTGTTCCACTAGCCTTCAGACAATCTTCAAAACTTCTAAGTTTCTTAATAAACTTGATGTTTTACTAGTCTTTCTTGACATTAGATAATCTTTCACAAATGGTGAATATTTATCAGACAAACACTCAATCATAGTCTGTATGTCACATTAAGAATTTCTTTCAATTCATATTTGAGTCATTCTCTTTGAATACTCAAAGTATTCAATACAATGCACACTAGCCAAGATCCCATCATTTCTCCTAGAGGTATAGAAGAATTTTAAAATTTTATTCCATTCCATTTTCATGCTTTCATGAATTCCTCTAAGATAGATCAACATGGATTTTAGGTTGATTACCATCATGCAGCTTCTTAAGCTTCAAGGTTATAGTTTTGAGCATCAAAAGTGACACCACAAAAGCATCTTCTTATGCTTAAAATATGCCTCTTTCTGTTGGATAGAAGCATCGACATCAGGATTGACTGGTTCAGGATTATCAAAAATATAATCCATAATGCTCTTCTCAAGCTCCTTTCTAAGAGCCTTGAACCAATCATCAAAATTGATCCCTATCAACTTATTGTCAAGTGTTGGACGAAGATTTATGTTTAGATTCATTGTTCAACCTAGATATGAGAGAGAAATTGTTTAGACATTAGTATATGTACATGCATTTAATATAAGGTCTTTAATTAAACACATAATTATTACTATTTTCTCAACATTCAAATAGCTCATTCTATTTAAATTCGGGAAATTTGATCCAACCAATTTTCCTTAGTAGGTAGCATCCATAGCCATTCATCATGACCTCCGCTATAGCATGTCAATCCATAGCAAGATAACTATGATTGGAACCCATCCATTAGCATCCCATGCAATTGTTATTCTATTTGAGTTATCTTTCTTGAGACATGCGTACCCAATTGTGAGACTCCTAAAATATGTCTCCAATCTGGCATTAGCTCCATTGACATGGACAACTAACCCATTTTGGTTAAAGAATCAATCCCATCTAGTCTCATGCTAAAACAAATGTTAGGGGAAAGATTTTGTACATGTCCTTACATCCGTTAATAAGGTTCGTATCGTGACTTATAATGGGAAGACAGTTTACCGCCTTAATATTGTTATAGGGATTTCATTGGTGTAGCTGGTCTCGCCTTAGTATAGGTCTTATACGATGGATATGATTATGATAATAATAATTTCAGGCTATTTAGAATTATTAATATAAGGGAACATACTCAAGACGGGTACATCATAATCATTCCATTATACCAAGACTCCACATAACATGCAAAACAAACAAGGTCTATGTTTAAGTTCTTATACCTATGTCTATAAGTTTTAATTTAAGAACTTAAACCACGTTTGTAAAACCATATGTGGAATCCAATTCCTAAACTAGAAATCAACTAGGTCATAAAAGTCTCTTGGGTACACTTGAACCTAATACCGATGGAGATTTCCAGGTAGGATAGGCCCCCTTAAAGTGAATGAGTAGCCAAGCCCAATCCTTGCCAAAATAACCACGGGCACTTCGATTCGTTGTACCATAGACAATTATGTTTTAAAGATTCTGTTCTTTAATTGAGTGAAGTACAGGATGACCCTCAATTTAAAGCATTTACACTTGTGGTAAATCATTGCTAATTTATATGATAATCACCTAGACTAAGTTTGAGCAAAACCTTAATCTAGTTATCATATCGTTTTCTATAATAGGAATTTAAAGCTAAGCCGTGTATAACATACATTAATCAATTCATAGAAAATATCAATTTCAACATATTATCATCAATCATGCATATCATAAGGTAGGCTCTGATACCATTGCTGGTTAATTAAGACAGTATTTGAACAAGCAAACTTGGAAGGTGAAATTTCAAAACTTAAAATTAATCCTGAAGGATCTACTAAGCACGTTATGATTGATATAATCTAAGTTGAAACCTTCCATAGATGCTTATAGGTTTATAAAACTTATTAAAAGAAACCTAGTATCTAAGTAAAGAGCATAACTAGTTGATGCGTGCTTTCCATTGGTGTGGCATTCCCTTAGAGCAATTTTGCAGAACTTCGTTAGCACTAGCTTGCAATCTAGGACAACCTCTATGATTGATCCACATGGATCTTCACCGACCAAAACCTCCCATTAAGGAAGAACCTGTTGGTAGACAACAGCTGCTAAACCGCTCAGAGACCAACCTGAAAATAGTAACTAAGAAGGCTCATTAAAATAGAAAGAGCCTTATAAAGAATTCTTGTGACGTTGGAGAAACTCGTGGAGGATCTTGCGAAAATCTCGGGAAGAAAAGATTTCGAACTCAGAAGGAAAGGCTGAGCTGAAGTACTTTGATAAGGAGAAGGGGGAAGCTATATATAGGGAGAAGGGGAGCTGAATGCTTCCATTTTTTCCAATGTGGGATAAGGGAAACCCTATCCCACATGCAGGTCATCTAAGCGGATCCCTAGGATCCGCGGGTTGACCCGCCCACAGCCCGTATATGCAAGTAGTGTAGCGGGCATGCCTTGTCCCGTAAGCTGGGTATTGCGGGCTATCCCGTAAGCCCAGCTAGTGGGTGGCTTAGCAGGCCTACTGCCCGCTAGCGTGCGTTGGCCTAGTGTCAGCGCACACTAGTGGCCCGTGAGAAATTTTTACTCGCGGGGCTGCAGCGCATGCCCCACTTGCGAATAAGTCATGTTCGCTAGGCCCACTCACAAGGGGAAAAATTCCCTTGCTCCGCTCCGTGAAATTTTCCAAAAATTCTCCTTTAATTTTTTTAGTTACTAATTTGGTCCAACCAATTAAAAATTCATCCAATGATTTTGACATCCCTAATATTCTTGCTATAGATCCAATCTATAAGTTCCTTACTTAGTCCGGTAAAGACCCAAAGTGTTTGACCTCATAGGATCCCAAAGTATAGAGTCACTAAAGGTTAACTTAAACTTGTCTTCCCATCTAGGAACCTTTAGGCTAAGTGTTACAGGCTGATATGGAACCCCAATAACTCTAGACGATCAAATGGGCTTTCTAGTAAAGGCGTATGATCCCCCGATACTCGAAATGTTACATGCTCGTGACTTGATATGATTCTGCAATAGTAACCAATACAATACATTCTTTCCATGAAGTTAAGTACCATCTAGTTTATTGAGCCTGGATTAAGTGTCAGCTCATGTAATAGCTGTAGCTATCTTAGAATTAGACTTGTTCACAAAGAACACCACTCACCATAATGTATCAAGATTGACTAGAAACCCATTCTATCAATCTCATACTCTGATTAGAGGTTTATGAGTGTGTCTCTTAAAAAAGAGGCCTTAAGGTACATCTCCCACTATATCACTATATCAGGAGAGATGGATTCCATCTTGACTACTTGGCTTACCAAGGAGTGATCATCACTATGTCTATAATCACCTGTATCATCCTGATTGCCAGGGTATGAATAAGTATTACCCAAAGTATAGCAACTCCTACACAAGGTAACTAATATCTCAGATTTTAGGATACTTGAACTATTATTGCAATAAGATGTGAAACTAGCACATGTATATAGTTATTTCTGAGTGTCTGTCTTATAATGATCTCCAATGTATTTCCCGAATACATTAATGAGTTAACTCAAGGTACAACCTTCAGCTCGTGAGATCGGCTCCTTGGATCTAATCTAAGGAGTAAACCTACACATACTAGTTTGTCCACTTCATTGATGTCCAATCTCAATGAAACTATGACTAGGGATATTTAAACTATTCATAGTAACACGTGTGCAGTTCTCACACCACATAGCTCCCACTATGTCCTCACACTTTCATGTTATGAAGTAGTCACGAACTTTTTCTTATCTATTTGCATATATATATATATATATATATATATATATATATATATATGATACTAGCGAGATACATAATATAAACATTGATAAATAACAAAGATGCCTTTATTAAATAATAATAATATGAAATAATTTGTACATTATAACTAATTAAGATATATCACCCTAATTTCCTATAGGGCATACATTATGTCTAACAAGATCAACCCTTGAGAACACCGAAGCTCCATGCAATCGATCAAGCACGTCATTAAGCCTTGAAATAGGAAATATGTACTTGATTGTGATCTTGTAACAGCTTTAGAATCAATCACCATTCTCCATTTCCCATTCTTTTAGGGTACTACAAACACCAGAATAATGTAAAGAGACACACTCTCCCTTATAAATCCCCTCATCAATAACTCGTCAACTTGTTTTTGTAACTCATCACAATCCTTTGGTCTCATTCTATAGGAATGTTATTAGGTTAGGCTCCTAGATCGAAACTTATTTCATATTGTATGATCTAATACCAAATGATGGCATGGTGGTGTTTATATTACAGTATGGCTGAGAAAATGTACGAAAAAGATTGATTTTTGAATGGTTTAGGTGTTCCATGAAATTAAGGTTATGGTATGGGGTAAGGGATGATTTTATGAGAAAGTAATGGTGCCTGTGTTAACTTTGATTGAGGGTAAAACGGCTGGTAAATTGAATGAAAAAGGTGGTAGACTGTGGTAAGGAAAAGTAATAAGTTGGATGTTTTTGGATAACATACAAAACCTATTAGTTTTTGGAACCTAACAAAACCCAAATGTGTATAAACACTTTAAATCACTCAAAATATGTTCTGGTCATATTCAATTTTGTAAATCCTTTATATAGGGAAACAAAAAAGAGTTTATAAGCTGAAAAATGACAATTAAAGTCAAATAATGTGCCTACTTAAAATCGATTTGAAACAGAAATTTAAACAACATACTTATTAGTAATAAAGCATAAAAAAGAAGTAGAATGAGCTGGAATACTTGAGAACAAATCAATATTTGGGCATATTTTGTTGGGCCTGAAGTCGGTCTTCAAATATGAATGCTTGGAATAGCCCAAAAGGCTTTAAAAGGAGTTGGATCTTCATGTTATGTATGGATTCAAAACATAATTCTTCATCAGAATTAAAATCTCCATCTTTATCCTTTAAAAGAGTACAAAGACCCATGTATCTCGAATTGCAAGAGCTGATGGACCTCCATCATTCTCCCCTTCTTCAAATAATTCCCCTTCAACAAGCATTTTCAATGAGTCTCCAACATACTTAGAAAGATCACTTACATTAAACATGTTTGAAATCTTGTAAGATGATGGGAGCTCGATATTGGAACCATTTTTATTTATCTTCTTCAACACTTTGTAAGGACCCTTGGCTTTTAGCATGATCTTGTGCTTCCTTTTTTGTTGAAATCTTTCCTTCCTTAAGTACACGCAAACAAGATCACATTCTTTAAACTCAACATTTAATTTCAGTTTAGACTAAAGCTTGTAAACATCATTCTTTCTCTTGATGTGTTCTTTGGTCTTGCTGTGAAGCTTATTTATTTCAGTAGCACTTTCTTCAACCTTTAAGTTAAAAAGAACACTAGCATGTGCTTTGCTCAAAATGATTGGAATGAGAAAGTTAACGCCATAAAGCAATTCAAAAGGAGCAAAATTTGTAGTCTTACTCTTAGAATAGTTGTAAGCAAATTCTGCATGTGCTAACAAAGAATCCTAATTCTTCACCTTTTCTTTCAAGAAGCTTCACAAAATGCTACCAAGGCTTCGGTTGACCACCTTAGTCTGTCCATCGATTTGAGGATGGAATGGCATGTTGAATTTTAAAGTCGTTCCAAGTTATACACAAAGATGTCTCTAAAAATGACTCAAGAACTTTACATCCCTATCACTTACAATACTCCTTAATTCCATAGAGTTTTACAATATTTTCAAAATACAAGTTCAGAATATGAGACGCATCATTAGTTTTGTTATAAGTGTGAGCATGGGATTCTTGGTCCCTCTCACAAAGCGATGATGAGAAGTATTTTCACTTGTCGCTCATATTCCAGTGATCCACTTTGAGGTTACGAGAAGTTCGTAAGAGATCCTTATATCTATTGGAAGCCAAAGTCATTCAAAACAAACCCGAAACCATCCCAAAAACCATAAAAAAATATATAAACTAACAAAAATAAGAAGAAAAACACATCCGTTCTGGTCGAACCAGTCTAGACAGGTCTGAAAAATTAAACCAACTTAGACCGGACTAACGTAGGTCCTCCAAGAGGGCCGGTACCAATACCGGCACAGGTCGCTGGTCCTTGCTGGCTTGTAAGTCACTCAAAAATCTTTTTTCCTATTTTACCCTTAAATTAATTTTACCTTTCTCAAAAATACCCTTAACCTTCACATATTTACCATTTTTACCAACCACTATAAAAGTCTAAAATTAAATTCTTTAAGGGTTAGATGTTTTGCCTTACTGGGAAATATTTAGAGAGAGAAACTTTAGGGATTTTTGAGTAAAAGTATGAAAATCTCTACTTCCTTAATCCAACTCTTTTTCTCCAAACTCTCTTTGCCTTTTGGGTTCGAGTTGGAAACTAAAATCTAACTCTCGGGTTTCTTATCCCTCACTAAAAATCCTCTTTCCTTCATCTTCTAACCAAAAAACCTCCGGATCTCTTTCTTCAATGGTTCTAGCTCCAAAAGCTATGAATTCACATTGGAGGGGTAAGATTTTGAGCTTTTGGAGACTCTTGGCGTGATTTTGTGCTTTATTTTTTTATCCTTTATATATTTTGACCTAGTTTATTTATTTTCTCACTATTTATTACTGTTTTAGGCCCTGCAAGCCAAGAAATATCGATAATCGACTACACATTTGCCATGTTTAATTCAAATCAATAAAATTTAAAACATAAATCGAGTGTAAAATCAATAATTTTCCAATAAAAGCATGCGGGAAACCCGAATTCCACACTTTCAAATATCAATCGAGTACAATGCTTTTACAGTCACCCTAATCTAACCTATTTGCATGATTAATTAAGTCTTGTATGGTATTACTAACCCTACTTACGATGTGCCGTATAAGTGTACTAATCCTTTGCGGATGTAGGTTAGATGTATTATTAGGATTTTATTCCTTCAGGTATTGTTTTATAAAAATTAATGTATTTGTAGATAAAAATTATATTTAGGACCATTTGTACTACTCCTAAAATGTATTATTTAATCTGAAACCCCTAGCTTAGAAACCTTTTACTTAATTGCTTTTATTTATTTTTCTCTACGTGTTTACTTATAGCATTTATTTATTTATCATTTCGCCTGTGATTGCCTTAAATTACTCAAGATAAATAAAAAATGACTATAAATGAAAGAAATATTTTAAATGTGGTTGCTTGTATGTAATTAAAACTTAAATAACGATGAAGTAGGTAACTCATCAAGACCCATATCTCTTTACTATAGTGCGATTTAGGCTTAATGGATCTAGATTGTACCGAATTTCTCTGAATAACTGATCCAGGTGGTGATTATGTAATGTAGGGGAGAGGTTTAGGCCTCGAGTCCTTGCAAAACTTTTTTATTTTCTTTCTCTCTTATTTTTCGAAACTCCCACGCTCCATGTCACGGGGCGGGACCTCATGGAGGCTATGCGGGTAAAACCTTCGTCCGCTCACAACAAGCAACATAATGAGCCATTTTAGAAAATCTATCTACTACAATGATAATACTTATATCCTCCCATAGAGTCATGGTTTCTTCTTATTCTTGGCAAGCCAACTATGAAATCAATACTTATATCCTCCCATGGAGCATTTGGAGCTGGAAGGTGCATGTATGGACCATGAGCTCGTGAAGGCCTTTTTGGTCATACTCATTCACACACTATATATCAGGATGATATAGATTGTAGAACCCAAGTTAATAGTACTTCACAGTACTGAGTAGTTTTGGAAATAGCAAACTGTCTAGGATAGTGAATTTAATTGAATACTAAGTAGTCTCTTAATTAAAAAGCTGACTTGAGTTTGTTCAAGGGAAAATAACTCAGTTTTACTGGATAATTAATTAAGTTATAACTTAGAGTAGGAAAAGCTGAATTTGTGCTGAGTACTACATAGTTTAGAGTTATTTCACTCAGCTCGTACTGAGTCCTGCTTTTAAATAATTAAAAGCACTTTATTTGACACGTAGAGACTTTATGACACATTTGCTACTAACAACGTTTGTGAAGGAATGAAATATTCCTTAATTACTTTTCAAGAGAAAAGGCACTGAAATTAATGAAGATTCCAGTGATCCTCACAACGCCAAAAAGTGTTACTACGGAATGTCAAGGATTCCTTACTACAGTCCAAGTAAAAGGAATTCTCTGTCATGCGCCGCATCTCAAGTGTCTCCTCATTAGCAAGGTCAACCAATTGGAAGACTCCACGTTGCATTCTAGCGTGTCTCTCTTAGAACCAGATTACTTGAAGATAAATGAGATTTTGTCAATGGAATTTTATCGCACCTCAACATTCAAATTTCTATCTCTAAACGTCTTGGAATCTATCTCCAACGGGAAGATTAGAAAGATTAGAAGAGATGAGAAATTGAAGATCAACGATCTCTTAAAGTTTGCAACGACTACTTCACAGAGCTTCAAAGTATAAATAGAAGATTAGAGCAGACATTCAAACTTCTTGAATCACCTCGAATTTCTTAAGAGCTAAAACAC
Source organism: Euphorbia schlechtendalii (assembly GCA_949673415.1). Lineage (NCBI taxonomy): Eukaryota > Viridiplantae > Streptophyta > Magnoliopsida > Malpighiales > Euphorbiaceae > Euphorbia > Euphorbia schlechtendalii. The sequence goes on from CATIWQ010783124.1 coordinate 11,440, forward strand.
TACATAAATTACTCTAGCTTTCAAAGAAATTCCATCACAAGCAATCAGCAAACATCAAAGTTCATATTTGTTTGTAATAGAGAGATTTACTTAGATTAACATTGTAAGGATTCAACATTTCTATAAGTTAAATCCAGTTCGCATTTCTATTTAAACTGAGTGTTAGTTTGGGAAGGGTACCCAAATTGAGTTGAGCTGTAGTTAGAAAGGAGGATACTTTTTGTAATCGTGCCTACCCATTGAAAGGCTTCTTCACCTATTGAAGGAATGACTCACTAGTGGATTAAAGCTTAGAGACAGTATCCTGGGACTGGAGGTAGGCTAGGGCCGAATAAGGATAAATCTCAAGTGTTGACATTCTATCTTTAAGCCTTAAGCTTTAGCAGTGATCAGCTCATTCATCTCTCTCTCTCTCTCTCATTCATTTAATTGCTTATTATCTTATATGTGATGAGTAGTCTTACTCAGTTAAAGATTGAAGATAAACTATGCCAGGAAAGCTGAGTAGTTTATACATTTTTATATCGCACTCAGCACGCTCTCTCAACACGCGTATAAAAATTGAACTTGGTGAATATCTTTAAAATACTTAAAAGTAACCAAGATTAAGCATTCACCCCCCCCATCTGCTGTTGTTAAGAGCCCATTTACGGACCAACAAGTGGTATCAGAGTAGTTGCTCAACTTTTAGGCTAACCGTCTTTGAGTTAAGATCCATAAATGGCTTACAACAACTTTAGTTCCGGTTCCAGTCAGGCAATTCTCCTTAAGGAGGGAATGTCTTTTACTATACCACCTCTATTTGATGGTTATCACTATACATTCTGGAAAAATAAGCATGAAAAATTTCATCCAGTCTCAAAGCATGAAGGCCTAGCTCACTATCGAGCTTGGTCCTAAAGTTCCCACAGTTGTGATGAATGGTGTGTGTGCTAGTACATCTAGAGGACTACGATGATGCTGACCTAAGGCTTCTTAAAGAGAATGCCGCAGCAATTACACTGTGCATTAGATCTTACTGAGTTCAACGGGGTCTCAGGATGTGAAACAACATAGGAGATCTGGAAGAAGCTTGAGATTACCTATGAGGGTACCGACAAGGTCAAAGAGTCAAAGATCAATCTCATGCTAAGGGAGTATGAGATGTTCTCCATGGGCACCAGTGAGGGTATTCAGAGTATGAATACCAGGTTCATCAACATTATTAATGAATTGAAGAGGCTTAGAAAGGAGTTCACCGAGGAGGAGCTCATCAAGAAGATTCTCCACACTCTTACATTAGAGTGGGATTCCAAGAAGAGTGATATCGAGGAGGCTCATGATCTTTTAACCTACAACTATGATGAGCTGATATGCACCATGCTAACTCATGAGATGTCTCGGAGGAAGTACTCAAATGACTCCAAGAGGAATCATGGCAAGGAGGTGTGAGCGGGCGACACGGAGCAGTGGGCCGAGAGCACGCGGGATCATAGGAGCGGTCCACTAGGGTGTTTGGAAAAGAAGAAGAAAAAAAGCATCGGGTCTAGGACCCAGGAAAGAAAAAGGTTTGAAAGAGAAAAAGGCGAAAATGTTTAAGATCGGTTCGAACCCGAATCCGCCATCTCTCAGTGTGGAGTCGCCACCTAGATTAGCTCTTTCTAGGAATTAGAGTCCTGTGAGGCTTAACGTCTAGGGGACGGCCCACCAAGACACAGAGATTCGGGTCCGGGATAAGTTGCTTATTTCTTATTGGATCACATTAAATTACATCTACAGAAAACCGTTTTCTTTTAATTGTGCATATTCTCACTTAGGTCATTTTTGGAGTTAAATGCATGATTCACATATTGCG